>JAQQAC010002261.1:0-13307 GCA_029783875.1 Phataginus tricuspis | reverse complement strand
TGTATCAAAGACCTGAATGTAAGTCATGAAACCATAAAACTCTTAGAAAAAAACATAGGCAAAAATCTCTTGGACATAAACATGAGCGACTTCTTCATGAACATATCTCCCCGGGCAAGGGAAACAAAAGCAAAAATGAACAAGTGGGACTATATCAAGTTGAAAAGCTTCTGTACAGCAAAGGACATCAGTAGAACAAAAAGACATCCTACAGTATGGGAAAATATATTCATAAACGATGTATCTGATAAGGAGTTGACATCCAAAATATACAAAGAACTCACGCACCTTAACAAACAAAAAGCAAATAATCCAATTAAGAAATGGGCAGAGGACATGAATAGACACTTCTCTAAAGAAGAAATTCAGATGGCCAACAGGCACATGAAAAGATGCTCCACATCGCTAATCATCAGAGAAATGCAGATTAAAACCACAATGAGATATCACCTCACACCAATGAGGATGGCTAACATCCAAAACACAAACAACAACAAATGTTGGCGAGGATGTGGAGAAAAGGGAACCCTCCTACACTGCTGGTGGGAATGCAAATTAGTTCAACCATTGTGGAAAGCAGTATGGAGGTTCCTCAAAAAACTCAAAATAGAAATACCATTTGACCCAGGAATTCCACTCCTAGGAATTTACCCTAAGAATGCAGGAGTCCAGTTTGAAAAAGACAGATGCACCCCTATTTTTATCACAGCACTATTTACAATAGCGAAGAAATGGAAGCAACCTAAGTGTCCATCAGTAGATGAATGGATTAAGAAGATGTGGTACATATACACAATGGAATATTACTCAGCCATAAGAAGAAAACAAATCCTACCATTTGCAACAACATGGATGGATCTAGAGGGTATTATGCTCAGTGAAATAAGCCAAGCCAAAAAAGACAAGTATCAAATGATATCACTCATATGTGGACTATAAGAACAAAGAAAAAACTGAAGGAACAAAACAGCAGCAGACTCACAGAACCCAAGAACGGACTAATAGTTACCAAAAGGAAAGGGACTGGGGAAGATGGGTGGGAAGGGAGGGATAAGAGGGAAAAAGGGGCATTACGATTAGCAGATGTAATGTTGGGGGGGCACGGGGAGGGCTGTACAATTCAGAGAAGACAAGTAGTGACTCTATAGCATCTCACTACGCTGAGACAGTGACTGTAATGGGGTTGGTGGGGGGACCTGATGAAGGGGGTAGTTTAATAACCATAATATTGCACATGTAATTGTAGATTAATGATACCAAAATAAATTATAAAAATAAATAAATAAATAAATAAATAAAATAAATAAAAAGCTTTAACAAACATACCAGTTCTTTCATCTTACGAGGGTGGGAAAGTGGGGGCAAAAGATGTAACTTCTTTTAACTCTAGAGACTTTTGAAAGACAGTCTCTCATTACAGACATAATTAAGATTATATTTGGGTTTGTTGATGGCAGTGGGCATCACTTGGGCTGAAGGCACAGCAACTGTGGACTAAGACTCAGGAGTGGCCAGGAATCCATTTTGCGGCTCACCAGCAGATCAACAAAAAGTGAAAAAGAACAGCAAACATCAGAGCATATTCCAGCAGCAAAGTAAGGGTATGCCTTCTGGAAACTGTTGTTTCAGTGACATATAACACATTTCTCTGTATACTCGGTCACAGTATAAAGTGCATTTCTTACTATGGGTCATGGTCAAAGAAGTTTGAAAGCCAAGAACAGAGTCAGTACAAGTCCTTCAACGGGGAGAAGAGCGAGAGCCGTGTGTCCTCTGGGAGCAAGATGGGCGGACAGTTATCTCCTCCCCGAGTTCTCAAACTGGCAAACGACATGTGCTTTGAACTAAATTTGACTCACTCTCATAATGCCTGATGTGTCAAATCTGAAAACACTACATAAAGTCACTACTTACTAACAAAATTTGGGATTTGGTAGACAAACACCAGAGAGAATGATTTTTTATGATGGTTGCTACAATTCCCAGAATCATCCCCACTGTAGATCACAGTGACTACAAAGTATTAAAAAACTTCATCTGGTAAAGATTTTGAGTAGGCCAAGATTTGACAGAGATTAGGAAGGAGAGAATCTGAAGCACAGGTGAAACAACAGATGAGTTAGAAAGAGTATCATTTGCTCTTTGGTTCACAGCCAAACAAGTTTTTAAATTCCTAAGGGTAGTGTTTTAAATTCCTGAGGTATATTTAATACAAATATAAATGTGTATGTATAGAAAGGGAATGGATATACCTGTAAAATTGTATATCAAATAAACAATTACTAAAAATAATAATCCTCATAATTCTATCATTGTATACCTAGAGAGGCTTTATTTTATTATTCTACAAACAATGCAAAATTAAAGTTATCTTGAGATAATTCACTATCTCACACAGTCCCTATCTACCTTTCAAGTTCTTTTGTTACAAAAAAGAAAACAGGGCAACAGAATAAAATCTGGAGTGCTTCTGGCTAAGGGGACCAGAAAAGACCCTCTTCATTACCTCTTGTGAATGTCAGAATGGAACCTAGGTGATGAGATGTTTAAGTCAATAAACAAATGTTGTCTGACTTTACCTAGAAACTTTAGGCCTAGACTTTTCTTAAAGAGTCCCAAACCTGAAACTCAATCATCCAGAACTACAGTCACTAAGATATTTCAGCATACCTTTACCGTTGCCCGTTTCATCAGTCAGAGCAAAGCGTGGGAAAGTTCCCTTTGGAAGATGAGCATGGCTTCCAAACCACAACGTTTTTAAGGCCCAGAGGAGATTGTCATCAGTTTGGTAGACATTACCTAGTCTTTCAAAAATTCTGCTGCTTTCTCCAAGTCAATTTTTTTTGAAGCTTAGTTTATACACTCCCAAGAGACAACAATATACAGTATTTTAGTTCAGAAGTAGGCAAGTACGTAGGTAATAAGTCAAGTATTAACAATTAAGAACTATAAATAGTTCAAGATCCCTCTTCTTTCTTTTAGAACTAAGAGTATGGGATACAGCAATCATTTTCAGGCCACAGAAAATATTTTTATTTTTGATCAACTGACACTTTTCTTCCATTAACCTATCTAACACTATTAAGTGCTTAATCCATGCAAGATACTACTTGGGATATATAAAACTCTTCAAGACATGATTATTGTCTTCAAAGGGATTATAGGAAGTCTCAAGATTTACATAATTGCAAAGTGAGGCCTCTATACAAGCTTTACTCTTTCATATGGTCTTAAATAAGTCATTTTTAATTTCACACTAAACGAAAAGCAGCTTTATAAGGAGACTATCAGTAGCAGTGAAGTCAGAAGAGTCAGAGTTCTTAAGAGCTTCATTACTCTTCTGTGTAGTTATACTGTTCTTTTTAAATACTAGGTACCTACAGGGGCCACAAACATTATATGAGGTATATGAGAAGTTCTGAAGAAAACAGGAAGAAATTCCATGCAGCCTCTATGGAAAACAGTATGGTAGTTCCTCAAAAAATTAAAAATAGAAACACCATACAACCCAGTAATTCCACTTCTGAGTATTTACCCAAAGAAAACAAAATGATTAATTGGAAAAGATATATGCACCCCTATGTTTATTTCAGCATTATTTATGATAGCCAAGATATGGGAAGCACCTTAAGTGTCCATCGATAGCTGAATGGATAAAGATGTGGTATACATATATGCAATGGGATATTACTCAGCCATAAAAAAGAATGAAATCTTGCCACTTACAGCAATATGATGGACATAGAGGGTATTATGCTAAGGTGAAATAGGTCACACAGAGAAAGACAAATACCATGATTTCACTTATATGTGGAACCTAAAAAAATAAAATAAATGAACAAACAAAATAAATAAATGCAGGCTCATAAATACAGAGAACAAACTGGTGGTTGCTAACACAGAGGGGAATGGTGGGGATGGGAGAAGTAAGTGAAGGGGATCAGAAGGCATAAATTTCCAATCATAAAATAAATAAGTAACAGGGAGGAAAAGTACAGCAGAGGAAATAGTCAATAATATTGCAATGTCATTGTATGGTGACAGATGGTAACGACACAGTGGTGAGCATTTTGTAATATATATAATTGTTGAATCACTATGTTGTATACTTGAAATCAATGTAATACTGTGTATCAACTATACTTCAATAAAAACATTTTTTAAAGGATCAAAAGGAAAATAGGAAGTGCCTTGTCACCTATCCCTTTTCTCTTTCCATTTTCCTGTCGTAATCTTCATTTTTAATTTATGCTATGTGAAAATCTTCTCCCTTCTTTGGAGACAAGGAGATCAACAACGAGAGCTCCCATTCAGTGGGGATCTTCACACAGGAGCTCCTGAGTAAGGTAGACCATATTGGGGATTTTACCAAAAATGAATCCATTACCCTCAACCTCTCCTTTGAAACGAATCATTCCAGAGTGAAGAGTGGGCCTTCATTCCACAAGTAAGGAAATGTGGAACAGAGAGAAGCCATGCAATTCTTTCCATTTAATAAAGGGCTTTTGACATGAAAAAGCAATAAAAGCTAAAAATCAGGTCAACAAACACATCCGCTAAAAGGCTGTGCATACTCTGGTGGGCTGCTGGGGGTAGGGCAAGGAGATAGTGTCATTTTGAGGTACAGGGCAGAACAGAGAGGCAAAGTAAGACAGGGCCTACGAAACACCTAGCATGGAGCTCACTAATTTATATTAGTCTACAAAATGTTCCCAATATTGTCCTCAGGCCCTTGATGTCCCAGCATTATGAAAGTTTAAGTCTCAGAAACTCACTGAAGGGTAAGGGATTATAGAGGTCCTTTAAGGAAATCATTCTGCAAACCCGTCCCAGAATTGGTTTATGGGTTTAGTGTTCTGCAATTAAATTCAAATTGAGCAACAACCAAAAAAGGCAAACAGAAGTGGAAGCTACCGCCTTTTTAGTGAATAACTCATGCAACTTTCCCCCAACCCCCACTTTCTTTGCAGAAACAGCAGTAAAGTTAGAAGGAGCAGTGTGGAATCTGAGCAGAGGTTTTCAAGTGGGGGTAGGAGTGGGGGAAACACTTCCTACAGGAGTACTTGGAAGTATGTGGGGACACTGGTTCTCCCAGTGATTGGAGAGAGCTAATCAGCACTTGGTAGGCCAGGGCCGGGGATGCTGCATGTCCTGCCACGCTCCAGACAGACCCTGAATTAATTTCTCTGCCAAAACGCTTGCAGCACCCTGATGGGAAAAAATGCTTCAGCTGATAAGAAGCACTAACAGGGCAAATAAAAATTTTTGATTACCTTAAAAATAGTTAATAGGGCTCTCTATATAGGTTATATAGCTGTTTAAACACAGGATAAGTAGCTTAAAAGAGTATGATTTATCTGAGACTTTTGTTAAAACTATAAATATTCAGTAAGTTAAGAGTTGTTTTAAAGAGTTGTTTATCTCAATAAAACTTTTAAAAAGTCAAGGAGAAAGATGCTGAATACCACATTTTTATAATGCCATATAATAATTATATTTAAGAATAGCTTTTAAAATAATCTGTTTAGCAGATGAAAATATCTGTGATATTTAAGTTGTGCTTATAATCTATCAGGCAAAACAGACTACCATCTGGTGGCAACATGCCTAAGGCTCGGTGTTTGGTAATAGTGATCTTAAAGATGAAACCTACAACTTGAAGTTATAAAATCAGAGACCCAGAATAGGCCATGAGGAGTAGAAACCTGCAAAACTGTATTATAAACACAAAGGTTCAGAAATCCTACTTTCAGTTCTGTCATCAACTTGATGTCTTTTTAAAAAATATATTGGTAATTTTCTTTAAAGCCTATAAATATGGCTGAATCCTTCATCAGGTAGTAAGAAAAGGAACAATTATTTCCCAATATTAGTAATTGCAGAATTTTAAGGAAAGAGGCCTTTACTAAGGAAAGAAAGAACTATACCTGTGTGTGGCTCATGTAGAACTTTAAATTCTTCCACTTGTCTTTATAATTGTGAATTTATAATTGGTCCAGAAATAATGTCTGCTCCATTCATCTGGGTTTACTGAGAATACTCCCTCTTTAGCATTAAAAATGTAGTTAGAATCTCAACCCCTAATTTTATTACAATAGTGCAGATCCTGAAGCACAGAGGAGCCTTCTAGTCTATGATGAACTGGTGTATGCCCTTTTTGTTTTGCAAATACTCTTGACGCATATAGTGTAAAGGTTTGTCCATATGCTTATTTGTCATCTATGTACCATCTATCAATGCTTCTGTCCACGTCCTCAGGCAAAAATGCTTTGAAATAGGTGCAGATGAAAGGTGCCATTGCATGACCAGGTTTTAGTTTCAAATCCTCTCACTTCTCTTATGCTCAAATCATTTTCTTCTGTGATAACTGACCTCCAAATATCCAACTTCTCCTTTTTTACTTCCTTTCTTATTTCCACTGGGCATATGTGTTCCCCTTTACTAGGGTTCTGCCAGAGGAAGGTGAAGCTTTGGTTCTGGCTAAAAAATACAGCTATAAAAAAAAAAAACCAGCTATAACTTTGAAAGATGACATAAAAGTTATACGAAGATACCACCACCATCACCACCACCACCAAAGAAAATTAGAGAAAACAGGTTGAAAGATAAAATACTTCATAAGGAGAGGACTATTTTTTGTCCGGATGATTTTTGCCTACAGCAGATGATGAACGGTCTGCACACTATGTAATAAGAAATGCATCTCAAACTCCCACATCATAATATAACTCAGAAACACAGCTCCTTCAGCCAGCCTTGCGGGAAGAGGCAAACAGCTCCCGGGGTACACAAGTCAGTGGTCCTGTCAACCCTGTCACTCCCACATCACAACACCAGTGCAACTCCACACAGACGCAGTTATGCTGAGGCAAGCACAGCTGCAGAGTATAAGTGCTACATAGGCATTTTTCTAAGAAACACAGTGTGTGAGGTTCACGAGGCATGGCAATGTTTGTGGCAAACAGGGCCAATGTGGGGGTCAGATTGGTTAGATTCTTGCAGTTCGTTGCTTAGGATGCAATATGGGGAAGAGCTAAGCTCCATGATGACGGCTGACTGACTGGCGTACATAAAACCACATACAGTTTTCTTTGAGCACAAAGGGCATATAACAACTAATACTTGAGTGTCCCAGGCATTGTTCTAAACTGTATGCATGACCACTTAATGTAATGTTACCATCCTGGGCTACTTAGTTTGGGTGGTGCAAACAATGTTATTGGAGTTAAGGTCACAGATTCAATCTCTGTACATTAAGTTAATACATATTTAAACAACTAACCAAAAAATAAAATGCCTTTTCCATGCCAGACTGTTGGTCACCTATCTTATAAATACTTGCTATTGGTTGTAATACAGTCTGAGTGACAATATCTAGAGCCCGTCATTAAAACTGGAATCTAAGAGCAAAGGGCATTTGTTGTTAAGCACACAGAAAGGTGATCACAAAGTCTGATGTTCCAGTCATGAAACTTGTACCACTGAGGCATAATTAACTATTCAAGTGTCTTTACCGTTCTAGTGCTCTTTGTGAAAAATACTCAGATGTTTGCCTTTCCTGCTGCAGTTCTCAGCTTCCTTTTGTTGTTCCTAAACACACTGGAAGCAAGACAATTCAGTGTGGATTCTGGTTTCCTTTTTAGTCTCTGAAACAGTTTGTAAAAGACAAGTTCGTTACACTTGTTCCTTTAAGTTTGATAAAATTTCTCCCCAAATCAGCCTAGGCCTGGAGCCTTTGTTCACAGGTTGGAATGGTGGTGGTTAAAGTATGACTACATTTTCTTTAATGGTCATTAAGTTTTCTGTTTTCTTATTTTTTTCTTGAGTTACTTTGATATTTTATATTTACCCAGAACAGTGTCTGCTTAAACTAAGTTTTCATGCTTATTGGTGTAATGTGGTTCAAAATAATGTCTTATAATTTTAATATTTCAGCTTTACCTGTAATTTCCCCTTCCCTTCCTGATACTATACTGTTCATACGTACTACTGTTATTTCCTTGAGCAGCTTGTTAAAGGTTTACTGTATTTTATAAATCTTTTCAAAGCATCAGCTTCTGGTGTTACCAATCATCCCTACTGCTGCTTTGTTTTCTGTTCATTAACTTCTGCTTTTATCTTTATTTCATCCTTTCTACTTTATGGGGGCTTATTCTGTTCTCTTTCTATCTTCTTGAGTTTGAAAACTTAGCTCATTTACTTTCGTTCTTATTTTCAACCTTAACTATGCATTTAAGGTAACAGCTTTCTCTATTCAGCTACTCCTACAAGATCTAATGCGAAGTAACTTCACTGTTGTTCCATTCTAAATATTTTGTAACTCTCATTATAATTATCTCCTTAACCCATGCAGTATTTAGAAGGGAATTTTTAGTTTCCAAAATATTCTTTCCTTGTCTATCTTTTTATTGTCATTACAAAAAACTATAACTCCTCCATGATCTCAATTTTATACCACCATGTCCTGCCTTCCCAGCTCACCCTCTCTTAGTAGTGACCTCAAATTACCCTTCAACTTGATGGAATCCCCACTATCTCTTGGGCCCAATGCCTTTCACGCCCCTACTTACCTAGCTTAAATTCCAAGAGCCACTATTATCATTACTCTCTTTCCCTTCTCTTCTGTCTTAGTACTTGGCAAAACTACCACCTTTTTAAAATTCAGTTTTCTGCCTACTCCACACCTGCATCTGTGCCACTGAAAGTGGCTGGAAAAAAAGTGGCTGGTCATGCTTATTGCTGTCCACTTAAATTCATTACTTTCAACCTCAGTGGACTCTTAATACTGCCAGGTGTTTATAGACAATTTCCTAGTCCATTCACTTTCCTGGATGACTATTTCACCTCTTTTTCTTCCCCTCAAATGCCCAGTCCTTCCTCATGTTCTTTCTTAGCTGATGATCTTGCTACTTCACTAAGAAAACGGAAGCCATCAGGAAGAACTCCCGCAGACCCCCACATGTACTCACCGTTCACCATCTTCTCACCTGCTGCCATCTGAGGTCAGTCTTCCAGCTTGTGCCCTGACCCCACTCCTCGCCCACTCAGCCGCCTCACTCCGGCAATACTGTTCTTCCTCCTCCGCCTTTTTTTCTCTATTCTAGATCATTCCCATCAGCCAACATGCAGGTATTTTTCCCATCTTAAAAACACCTTTCGCTTGACCCTATCTGCCTTGTAAGCTGTCATTCCATGTCTTTGGCCCCATTTACTAAAAAACTTGTTTAAAAATAACAAAAAAGACTTTTCTCACTGTTTCTAATTCCTCTCCCTACATGGTATCTTAAAATCACTCCAGTCTTTCTGTTCCACCAAAATACTCTTATCAAGGTCATCAATGACCTCCATTTTGACAAAATCAATGGCCAGTTCTTAGTCTTCATCTTATTTGATCTATCAGCAACATTTAACCAAGTTGACAACTATTTCCTTCTTGATACATTTTTTTTTTCATTTACACTGGAAAGGACACCTTATACTCTTTGGTTTCCTCCTGCCCACTAGCTGGTACCTCCTCTTCTCCCCAACCTCAGTGCTGAAGGGGCCCAGGCTTCAGTCCTTGGTCCTCTTTTCTTTCTGTATTGTCTTTCATTATCTCACTCTCATGGCTTTAATAACACCTAAATGCTCCACAGATGCAAAAGATCTAACCGCCAAATTTTCCACTTGAACATCTAAGAGATATTCCAAACCAACATATCCAAAACAGGATTCCCAATGTTCCTCCCTACCCGCTTCATCTGCAGACTTCCCCATGTCACTAATGGCAACTGCATCTTCCCAATTACTCAGGTCAAGGACCCTGGAGTCACCTGAGACCCTTCTTTCCCTCACACCCCACATATCCAGAATGTTATCAACTCTCAACACCTTTACTGATGCCTCATGATCTAAGCCCCCAGAATTTCTTGCCAGGATTATAGCAAGAGATTCCGGGTTTTCACGCATCTCAAATCCAATCTCAACACAGTAGCTAGAGTGATTCTTTTAAAACTTAAGTGACATCATGTCATTCCTCTACTCGAAACCATGCAATGGGTCCTCATTTTATACTCAGAGTAAATGGCAGAGGCCTATAGCACCCTACACCCACATGATCTGATTCTCTTTCCTACTACTCACTCTCATAATTTCTTATGTGGGCCAGTACTTTCCCACTCTGTGGCCAGTTCTCTAGCGGTTCCTCTGCCTAGAATACTCTCCCTCCAGGTATCTGTAGCTAACTCCCTCAGCCTCTTCAAATCTCAGTCTGTCAACAAGATTTACTCAGACACCCTATTTGATACTATAACTGTCTTCTCTCCACCCAATCCCCCTTATCCAAGTCTTATTTTTTCAAACTGCACCTATCAGTATCTAACATATGTGTTTACAGTTTTACTGTCTGCTTCCTCCCCTTACTTTGTACTAGAATGTAAGCTTCACAAGGCCAGGATCTTTGTCTGTTTTGTTGACTAATGTAGTCCAAGTGCCCAGAACAATGTATGACAAATATCAGGCACTCATTAAATATTTGATGAATGAATCAGTGAATGTTGGTTTTCTTAAATTAGTGTGGTCCTCATGATATACACATTCTATGTGCGCTTTCTATCTATTGGATCAAGCTGGTTAATTATGTTGCTCAAATTCTTTATGTCCTTAAGTATTTTTGTCTGTTTGACATACTTGTTTCTGAGAGAGGTGTGCTGAAATCTGCAACTTGGGCTGTGGATATACTATTTCTTTGTTATTCTGTCAGTTTTTATTTAAAAAATCTTGAGACTATATTTTCAGTGTCTACAGTCCATTACTTGTATCTTCTTTGTGGACTGTTCCTTTTTTACAAGTAAGAAATAGCTTCCTATTAGTTGATGCTTTTTGCTTTCGATCAAAATTGTCTTTTGATGGCTATTAATGTCATATAAGCTTTTCTTTTTCTTTTTTTGTAATTATTCATATATATTTTTCCCTATACTTTTTCACCCTTACATACCATACCATTTTGAAGACAGCATATAGTAGAATAATCCAATATAAGTGACTCTCTGGCTTTGTATATTAATTTATATTCATTATGAGGACTTATTTTGTGATTTCCTACTTATTTCCTACTTACTATGTCTTCCTTTTTCATCTCTTCATCTCCTTTCTTGCACTCTACTGGATGCAGCGAATGAATTTTTTAAATTACCTATTTTTTCTCTACTGATTCAGGAGTTGTAACTTTCTATTTCTATATTCCTATTACTTTAGTGGTTATTCCTACATTTAACACACTCACTTAAATATTTTTTCTTTAAAAGTTCTATAACATTAAGATCTTCTCTACTCAAAACAACCACTGTAGTATATTTTTTCACCTTTACTGTCAATTGTTAGAATTTTAGATCCAGTTTTTTAAACATAAGAGAAAAAATACTAGCTTTCCCACCATATTTTAACACTTCTTTTTCTTGTATTCCACTTCTTTCTGCATCTACTTTTCTTTCAGTTCTTCTATCAGCAAGGGTCCGTGGGCTGGAAGTCAGCCCTTGCAAGGGTCCGTGGGCTGGAAGTCAGCCCTTGCAAGGGTCTGTGGGCTGGAAGTCAGCCCTTGCAAGGGTCCGTGGGCTGGAAGTCAGCCCTTGCAAGGGTCCGTGGGCTGGAAGTCAGCCCTTGCATGTTTAAAAATGCCTTCATTTTGCTCTCCTCGTGTATATAAAGCACTTTATAAAATTATAGGTTCGTAATTGTTTTTCCACAGCAATTTGAAGATACGATTCTGTTTTCTGATATCTACTGTTGTCAGAGCCCTGCCAATTTGACTACCACCTACCACTCATTTGTGGATTATCTATAGCTTTTCTCAGCATTTAAAATTTTCTCTATATCATTAATGTCCTATAATTTCACTATGGAAATTATAATTAGTTATGGTTTACTTATCCTGGTTTACACATGGTGAGGTTTTCTGCCCTGAGGATGCCTGCCTTCAATGCTGGAAAATTCTTGGCTGCAATTATTATTGCTATTGCCTCTTTTTTGTTCTTTCTCTTCTCTCCTGTGCAACATCTAGCAGATGTGTGTTGCAGCTCCTCAGCTTATCTTTCAGGTCTTACTTCTCTCTCATTTTTTCTAATTCTATTTCTCGACATTCTGAAAGATTTTCTCCAGTCTATTCTCCAATTAACTAATTGTCTCTAAAGCTATATAAAGTATGCTGCACAGTCTACCTGCCTTTTTTGCTTCAATAGTGTATTTCTTTCATTTCAATACATTTTTTCACTTCCAAGACTTCTAGGTTGTTCTTTCTTACACCTTTGTGTTCCTATTTCCTTATCTGTTATTCTTGCTTTGTGGAATCTAACTTCTTTTCTACATTGAGACTTTTAACTTACTTTTAAACCCTCTTTCGATTGTCCTATCTTTTTTCTCAGGTATAAATTCTCTCATTTGCCAGATCTCCTTAGTGCTTTTCATGGATTTTATGGATTATTTGTAATGTTATGAGGACTCAATTTCTTTTTTTTTTTTTTTAATATTTTATTTTATTTTAGTATCATTAACCTACAATTACATAAGCAATACCGTGATGATTGAACTCCCCCCATCACCAGGTCCCCCCCACCAACCCCACCACAGTCACTGTCCATCAGCGTAGTGAGATGAGAATCGCTACTTGTCTTCTCTGAGCTGTACAGTACCCCCCGTGCCCCCCCACCCTATGTCTGCCAATCGTAATGCCCCTTTTACCCTCTTATCCCTCCCTTCCCACCCATCTCCCCAGTCCCTTTCCCTTTGGTAACTGTTAGTCCATTCGTGGGTTCTGTGAGTCTGCTGCTGTTTTGTTCCTTCATTTATTTATTTATTTATTTATTTATTTATTTTTTTTTTCTTTGTTCTTATACTCCACATATGAGTGAGATCATTTGGTACTTGTCTTTTTCGGCCTGGCTTATTTCACTGAGCATAATACCCTCTAGCTCCATCCATGTTGTTGCAAATGGTAGGATTTGTTTCTTTCTTATTGCTGCGTAATATTCCATTGTGTATATGTACCACATCTTCTTAATCCATTCATCTACTGATGGGCACTTAGGTTGCTTCCATTTCTTGGCTATTGTAAATAGTGCTGCAATAAACATAGGGGTGCATGTGTCTTTCTCAAACTGGGCTGCTGCATTCTTGGGGTAAATTCCTAGGAGTGGGATTCCTGGGTCAAATGGTATTTCTATTTTGAGTTTTTTGAGGAACCTCCATACTGCTTTCCACAATGGTTGAACTAATTTGCATTCCCACCAGCAATGTAGGAGGGTTCCCCTCTCTCCACATCCTCGCCAACATTT
>JAQQAC010002255.1:1199-12652 GCA_029783875.1 Phataginus tricuspis | reverse complement strand
AAATGTTCCATGTGCACTTGAGAAGAATGTGTATCCTGCTGCTTTTGAGTGCAGAGTTCTGTAGATATCTGTTAGGTCCATCTGTTCTAGTGTGTTGTTCAGTGCCTCTGTGTCTTTACTTATCCTCTGCCTGGTTGATCTATCCTTTGGAGTGAGTGGCGTGTTAAAGTCTCCTAGAATAATTGCATTGCTGTCTATTTCCTCCATCACTTCTGTTAGTATTTGTTTCACATATGCTGATGCTCCTGTGTTGGGTGCATATATATTTATAATGGTTATATCTTCTTGTTGGACTGACCCCTTTATCATTATGTAATGTCCTTCTTTATCTCTTGCTACTTTCTTCGTTTTGAAGTCTATTTTATCTGATACAAGTACTGCAACACCTGCTTTTTTCTCTTTGTTGTTTGCTTGAAATATCTTTTTCCATCCCTTCACTTTTAGTCTGTGTATATCTTTGGGTTTGAGGTGAGTCTCTTGTAAGCAGCATATAGATGGGTCTTGCTTTTTTATCCACTCTGTTTCTCTGTGTCTTTTGATTGGTGCATTCAGTCCATTAACATTTAGGGTGATTATTGATAGATATGTACTTATTGCCATTGCTGGCTTTAGATTCATGGTTACCAAAGGTTCAAGGGTTGCTTCTTTACTGTCTGAAAATCTAACTTAACTTTCTTGTTAAGTTATTGTGAACGCCGTCTGATGTTTCTTTATCTCTCCTTTCCTATTCTTCCTCCTCCTTTGTTTATATATTGGGTGTTTTATTCTTTGCCTTTAGTTGGTATTTGGATGGTCTGCTTTTTTGCTATGATTTTATTTTCTCTGGTGACATCTTTTTAGCCTTAGCGGTATTTCCCTCTAGAGCAGTCCGTTTAAGATATCCTGTAGTGGTGGTTTATGGGAGGCAAACTCTCTCAACTTTCTTTTGTCTTGAAATTGTTTAATCCCTCCGTCATATTTAAATGATAATCGTGCTGGATCCAATATTCTTGGTTCGAGGCCCTTCTGTTTCATTACGTTAAATATATCATACCATTCTCTTCTGGCCTGTAAGGTTTCTGGTGAGAAGTCTGATGACAGTCTGATGGGTTTTCCTTTGTAGGTGATCTTTTTTCTCTCTCTAGCTGCCTTTAATAGTCTGTCCTTATCTTTGATCTTTGCCGTCCTGATTATTATGTGTCTTGGTGTTGTCTTCCTTGGGTCCCTTGTGTTGGGAGATCTGTGGGCTTCCGTGGACTGTGAGACTATTTCCTTCCCCAGCATTGGGAAGTTTTCAGCAATTATTTCTTCAAAGACACTTTCTATCCCTTTTTCTCTCTCTTCTTCCTCTGGTACTCCTATTATGTGAATATTGTTCCATTTCGATTGGTCACATAGTTCTCTTAATATTCTTTCATTCTTAGAGATCCTTTTATCTCTGTCTGCCTCAGCTTCTTTGTATTCCTGGTCCCTGTCTTGCAATTCCTTGATCGTGTCTTGAACCTGATTCATTCTGCTGTTGAGCCCGTCAATGGCTTGTCTCATTTCTTCATTGTCTTTCCTCACTTCCCTCACTTCCTCCCTCAGCTCTTGCACATTTTTCTGTAGATCCGTCAGCATGGCTATGACTTTTATTCTGAATTCTTTTTCTGGAAGACTATGCATGTCGATTCCTTCAGATTCTTTCTCTGGTGTGGTGTTTGTCTGAAGCTTTGTTTGTATCATATTCTTCTGTCTTCTCATGACTATAGAATTAGTTGTTGGTAGTTGTCACATATGTCCGCTGGGCTCTTTATGACTTACCCGCCTTGCCGGGACTCCCGCCGGAGTGCCGGGGTGGAGAAGCGCTCTGGTCTCGCTGGATGCTGAGTTCTCTCTCCGGAGTGGCTGACCGCCGGAGCTCCGTACGCTGTGCACTTTCCTGTGTATTCTGGTCTCTCTTTTAGGGATAGTTGTATTTGCTGTATTTTCGTGAATAAATATAATGTTGGGAGGAATTTTTCTGCCAGTCCGCTTATGTCGCCATCTTCCCGGAAGTCCTGCCCCCTTCATTCTTGATGGCAGAAGTATTACCTTCAAAATCGAGAAGGAAGGCAACTACATAGAACTGTTCTCGAAGTGCTGGGCAGCGTGACAGAACACAGTAAATAGGGCTGGGTGGGAAGAAACAGAATCGCCTTTCACTTACAGCGAATGGCTGATAAGAGAGTGTACGAATTACAGGGCCAGTAGAGTTCTGGGAGGTCGACTGACGGGAGGTCAACATACAGAGTCAGGAGCGTTGAGATGCCTGCAGTAATCACTTTGAAAATAAAGTGTTATTCATAAACACAGCTAGTAGCCATCTGGGAATAAATGGAGCAGAGGGGGTTTAGGCCTGGCACCTGACCTCTCATGCATGCTATCAAGAAGTGGTGTGCAAACTCAGTGATGATGACCTGTCAGTTCTCCCTCAATGCATTTTATTTTTTGTTTTTTAATTTTTTTCCTAAATACATTTTAATTTCATAAATTCCACATGGGAATAGACTTTTGTAAGGTAAATCTAAAATTCATGTGAAACAGGCAACTTTAAAGAAAAATACATGTTTGTGTTGGAGGTGTACTTAGCAAATACTGTTTATTTCAATAAGCTATGCCAATTAAAACAGTGTGAAATGGGCCAACTATAGACACATTGTACTGGGGGATGTGATAGCACACAACCATGGCGGACTTCAGAGGGGCCTTATTCAGGAAGGAGAGGATGTGCTCCTGGAGAAAGGGTCTGGGGACAACTGGACATCTGCCCAGGAAATAGTAACATCAGTCACCATCTCACACCACACAGGGATGCTAAACGGGTGAATTACCTCAACGTGAAACAGGAAGTTCAGCAGCTGGAAGGAGAGCTGTGGGATCAAAGAACGTAGCATCCGGGGAGCATAAAACCCAATTGTGTACACATTGGAGAGCCACTCGTGTGACTGGTGACGTAGGCGACGTCCGTGAGCGATGATTGAATCTAGAAAAAATGAAGACTTCCTTGCAGCTGACAAAGCATCAGCCCAGCAGGGGCAGGTGAAGGGGAAGGCCGGAGACTGCCGGGAACGCTTCCAGCAGCGGCGCCCGGACAGAGGCTTGGCTTCCCTGGCACAGAGCAACGCGGGCACCTCCCACACCAGACCCCCAAATGTAATGGGTCTCCATTTGGGGCATGTGACTTGGGGGTGGAAATGCCCCCCATAATTCACATGTTGAATTCCTGGCTCTCCCAGTATCTTGGGGATGTAACTGGAAGTGGAGCCTTTAAGGAGGTGATTAAGTCATAATGAGGCCATTAGGATGGGCTTGGTGTCCTTATATTTGGGTGGCAGACACCATGTGGGCACATGCCTGGAGGGAGGCCACGTGAAGAGGATGTGGGAGTGTGGCCATCCACAAGCCAAGGAGATGCCTGGCAGACCCTTCTCTTGTGACCAGAGGAACTCATCCTGCCAGCACCCTGGTTTCAGACCCCAGCCCACATGACCGAGAGAAATAGATGGCTGCTGTCTAAGCTGCTGGCCGGTGGTATTTGTTCTGGTGGCCTGAGCAGACTGCAGTGAGCATGCGGGAATCCACACCCACTGTGGGCCAGTAGGAGTTCATGTTACTGCCACACGCAGCTTGGAAGAAGTGGTTTGACAGTCCCCCAGCGATCCCAGTCAGGTGTGGCTCCACGAGCACCTGTGCACATGCAGGCTGGAGGTGATCCTCTGAGATCGCCGGACAGTCTGAATGGGCATCAGTAAGAGGGTGGAGAGTTGTATGATGTGAAGTGTACACTTTAGAGGAGGGCTTGTGAGCTGCACAGCCCAGCATAGATGGCTCTCTGAAGGAAGTGAGATGAGGGTGGGAAGGACATGTTGCCAAAGTGTTACACAGACTGATGTCAGCTCTATGACTTAGGACACATGCATGCATGTGTAGGAAAGTGTGATGTGCCTGGCAGGCTAGTGTGCAGCAGCATTTCTATACAGGAAGCTGGAAACGCAAAGCTGCCAAGCTGGCTGCTGCCCCGCATAATGGGGCAGGTGTCCATGCTCCAGAGCTGACTGGGGTCTCTGGGGCACTCGGCACATGGCTTCTGCTTCTGGGCCCACAGTGGCTGCCTGGGTCCTGCCATTGCAGCCAGGAGGAAGGGAACCTGCAAGGCATATGCTGCCTGGGACATGAGGCATATCAGTCTGCTCGGGTTCACTGCTGGGGCTGCTTGGCCTCACCCACTGCCTGCAAGGCAGGACCTGGTATCTGGCAGGGAAGCCAGCAGGCAGCTGACATGGGGGAGGCCTGCTACCATGGGAGGGTGGGGAGCCCAGTGTGGGGACAGCTGCCAATGTCCCAGAGGGAAACCCTCCGAATGGTGGTTCGTGCAGAGGGAGGGTGGTGGGGAGCACGCAGTGGGTCTCTGTGGTTCTGGCCACCTTGCTTCTCTAGAAAGACCTGAAGTTCATGCAGAGCATGTTTAATTCTTGTTGGCAGACACCTGGATTTGTGGCATTGCTCTCTGTGTGCCTCTCTTCTCTGGCCCAGGAAACACACCCAAAGGCTGTTCTCCAGGATTAGGTAGCAGTCGGCCTTTTGCCCTACAGTTCTGAGCAGACACAGTTCCGAGAGAAAAGAGACACTAGGCCAGGAGCAGGTCCCCTTTGGAGGGGAAAATTGGGTTTTCGCCTGTTGAGGAGATTACATTTTATACAACAGTGTTTTAAAAATATGTTTGGCTTCCTTCTTTGTTACTGCTGAATGTATTACAGTTGCAAGGTGTTCCAGGTTAGTGATGAATCATCATTTGTGGGTTTTTTTTAGTGTATTTGCTCATGATCTCCTTGAGGGCCAAGTGTTGTGCAATAAATCCATCCTTCTTGGTTGCCTATAATCTAGCCCTCAGGCCTCTCTCAGAAGCAACTTTGGATAAAAAAAAAAGCATTTGTTCTGTTTATCTGGTTCAGTTTCTGTATGCAATTGATTCTCTTTATGCTTTTAATGTTTTCACAAATCACATCAGCTTTATAGATTACCAGGAAAAAAGGAAATTCAAATGGGAGGTGTGCCTCTGAAGAAGCAGGCAGACGCTCCGGGTGTGGACTGGCTCTCTGCAGAGCCAGAGCTCGCACCCAGGAAGCTGCAAGGACAAGAGGACTCCTCATGACTGAAAGCCGATGGCCTCGCAACGAGGAAACACCATAGTGGGGTACCACTGTGTCTCCCAGACAGAGCCCCCTCCACCACGGCAGTGAGCGTGAGACTGACTCCCCCCCACCGCCAAACAAATCATACAGGATGGAAACTTACAGAGCTGGGAGTGGTGAAATCCTGAGAAGTAAGAGAATGAAGCCTTGAGTCCCCCAGTGTGTACCGTGGAATGCTAAAGTCATTCATTTATTCCGAGCAGGATCCAAGCAAGGCTCCTTGTTTGTAGTTGGTCAACGTGACCTGTAGGTTGTGTATCTTTGACTTTTGAAAAATCACTTTTTAAAGTTTACATATACTCAATTTCAACTTGCCTCCATGTTTATCTACAGCTCTGAGATTCCCATCACCACCCTTGACCAGGCTCAGGACACTGGGCAGTTGTACTCAAAACCAGCTCCCTCGGCTGTCACCAGCCCTGCTCTGCAAGCTTGCTGCCCATCCTTTGGCTCTGCCTTTTCCAGGGTGCCGCAGAAGCCGCCTGGCCTTTCTCCTGGGCACCTCCTGGCATCATGCGTGTGCCTGTGTGTATGCAGATGAGTGCCTGGGAGCGTGTGTGGAGTTGCGTATGTATATGTAGTGTGTGCAGGAATGTACACGTGTGTGTGTGTGCATGTGTGTACGTGGAGGTGTGTGCTTCAGTTCCCTGCTCCCCAAGCAGCCCTCCCGGTGTGGGGAGACCATTTCATTTCCCTTGGATGAAGTGCGTGGTGGGGAGGATCACGGACTGCGTGTCTGGCTCTGGGTCAGGACCAGCAGGCACACTGCCCCCTGGCTTGCCTCCTTGCCAGCATGGGCATCAGGTCCCTTGGTTTAGGGGCCACGTAACAGGTGTGTGGTGGTATCTTGTTGTGGCATGTTCTTGATAACTAATAATGTAGAACAGCTTTTTAGGTGTGTATTTACTGTCCCTGTTGTTTTTGGTGAAAAGTCCAATTTTTTATTGGGTTATTTTGTTACCATATTGTTGAGTTTGGAGAGGTCTTTACATATTGTGGACTAAACCCTCTGTCAGATGTGTGATTTGCAAACCTGTCATCCCAGTGTCAGCTTGTCTTCATCCTCTTAATATATTTTTATTATTTATTTATTTATTTAATGTCAGGTATCACTGATATATGCCGGGGCCTGCCGGCAGGAGTCGAACAGTTCCTGAGTGGGGGCATTGGGCTGTATATACAAGATGACAGGAGGGCAAACTGTCTGGTACAGAATGCCAAGAAGCTTTATTCTGGCATGGCTTATATACACATAAATTGCCTACAGATCAGATTCACACAGCCCTTTTCAAGGACCTTAGTCCAATCACTTAAGTATGGACTACAGATTAATCCAATCAGACATTAATCCAATCACTTAAGTCACATACACCTGGGGGCATCTGGTCCAGCTGGCTGGTCTTGAGATAAGACCTCCCTGCATTCCTGAGATACTTGTTTCTGGAATTTAGGAAACTTTTCAAGGTTTCTTTTAGAGTCAGGCCGGTTCAGGCCCTACATGGAGACTAGGCACAAAAACACAATCAGTCCTATCTTGTACTCTTGCTCCTTCTGTCCCAACCGCTCTCCACAGACATACACTCTTATGAAGGTCTCACATGAAAAAACAATGCAGTCACCACACTCACCCCTGCCATCATGCCCCCCGCACACCCCACTGCAGCCACTACCCATCAGCACAGCAAGATGACACAGAGTCACTGTTTGCCCTCTCTGTGCTACACTGTCTTCTCCCTGATCCCCCCACACCATGTGTATCCCTCAATACCCCTTAATCCCCTTCTCCCACCCTCTCCACCTGCCCTCCCACACCCTTCCCCTTTGGTAACTGCTAGTCCCTTCTTGGAGTCTCTGAGTCTGCTGCTATTTTGTTCCTTCAGTTTTGCTGCATTGTTATACTCCACAAATGAGGGAAATCATTTGGCCCTTGTCTTTCTCTGCCTGGCTTATTTCACTGAGATATTCTCCAGCTCCATCCATGTTGTTGCAAATGGTAGGATATGTTTCTTATGGCTGAGAAGTATTCCATTGTGTATATGTACCACCTCTTTGTCATCCATTCATCTACTGATGGACACTTAGGTTGCATCCCTTTCTTGGCTATTGTAAATAGTGCTGTGATAAACATAGTGGTGCATATGTCTTTTTGAATCTGAGAAATTATATTCTTTGGGTTAATTCCTAGGAGTGGAATTCCTGGGTCAAATGGTATTTCTATTTTTAGTTTTATGAGGAACCTCCATACTGCTTTCCACAATGGTTGAACTAGCTTACATTCCCACCAGCAGTGTAGGCAGGTTCCCCTTTCTCCGCATCCTCACCAGCATTTGTTCTTCTTAGTCTTTCTATGTTGGCCATCCTAACTGGTGTGAGGTGATATCTTATTGTGGTTTTTATTTGCATTTCCCTGATAATTAGTGATGTGGAGCATCTTTTCATCTGCCTTTTGGCCATTTGAATTTCTTCTTTGGAGAATTGTCTGTTCATATCTTCTGCCCATTTTTTAATCAGGTTATTTGCTTTCTAGGATGTTGGGGTGTGTGAGCTTTTTATATATTTTGGATGTTAACCCCTTGTCGGATATGTCATTTACAAATATAGTCTCCCATACTGTAGGATGCATTTCTGTTCTGTTCTGCTGATGGTGTCCTTGCTGTACAGAAGCTTTTAAGTTTGATGTAGTCCCATGTGTTCATTTTTGCTTTGTTTCCCTTGCTCGAGGAGATGCATTCAGAAAAAAGTTGCTCATGTTTATATTTAGGAGATTTTTGCCTATGTTATCTTCTAAGAGTTTTATGGTTTCATGACTTACATTCAGATCTTTGATCCATTTCGAGTTTACTTTTGTGTACGGGGATAGACAATAATCCAATTTCATTCTCTTGCATGTAGCTGTCCAGTTTTGCCAACACCAGTGGTTGAAGAGGCTGTTGTTTCCCCATTGTATATCCATGGCTCCTTTATCGTATATTAATTGACCACATATACTTGGATTTATATCTGGGCTCTCTAGTCTGTTCCATTGGTCTATGGGTCTGTTCTTGTGTCAGTACCAAATTGTCCTGATTACTGTGGCTTTGTAGTAAAGCTTGAAGTCTGGGAGCATAATATTTACTCTTCCTTCTCAGGATTGCTTTGGCTATTTGGGGTCTTTTGTGGTTCCATATGAATTTTAGAATTATTTTCTCTAGTTTGTTGAAGAATGCTGTTGGTATTTTGATAGGGATTGCATTGAATCTGTAGATTGCATTAGGCAGGATGGCCATTTTGACAATATTATTTCTTCCTATCCATGAGCACGGAATGTGTTTCCATTTTTTGGTATCTTTAATTTCTCTCATGAGTGTCTTGTAGTTTTCAGTATATAGGTCTTTCACTTGCTCTGTTAGGTTTATTCCTAGGTATTATTCTTTTTGATGTAATTCTTAATGTAATTGTTTTCCTGATTTCTCTGTTAGTTCATCATTAGTGTATAGGAGTGCAACATATTTCTCTGTATTAACGTTGTATCTTGCAAAATTGCTGAATTCAGATATTAGATCTAGTAGTTTTGGAGTGGATTCTTTAGGGTTTTTTTATGTACAATATCATGTCGTCGGCAAACAGTGACAGTTTAATTTCTTCCTTGCCAATCTGGATGCCTTTTATTTCTTTGTGTTGTCTGATTGGCATGGCGAGGACCTTCAGAAATATGTTGAATAAAAGTGGGGAGAGTGGGTATCCATGTCTTGTTCCCAGTCTTAAAGGAAAGGCTTTCAGCTTCTCTGTGTTAAGTACGATGTTGGCTGTGGATTTGTCATATATGGCCTTTATTATGTTGAGGTACTCGCCCTCTATACCCATTTTGTTGAGAGCTTTTATCATGAATGGATGTTGAATTTTGTTGAATGCTTTTTCGGCATCTATGGAGATGATCATGTGGTTTTTGTCCTTTTTGTTGATGTGGTGGATGATGTTGATGGATTTTCTAATATTGTACCATCCTTGCATCCCTGGAATAAATCCTACTTGATCATGATGGATGATCTTTTTTATGTATTTTTGAATTTGATTTGCTAATATTTTTTTGAGTTTTTTTGCATCTATGTTCATCAGGGATATTGATCTGTAATTTTTTTCTTTTGTGGTGTCTTTGCCTGGTTTTGGTATTAGGCTGATGCTGGCCTTGTAGAATGAGTTTGGGAGTATTCCCTCCTCTTTACTTTTTGGAAAACTTTAAGGAGGATGGATATTAGATCTTCACTAAATGTTTGATAAAACTGAAGCCATCTGGAGGAGAGTTCCGGGAAGATGGCGGCGTGAACGGAGCGGCAGAATTTTCCTCCCAACATATTTATCCACGAAAACACAGCAAATACAACTATTCCTAAAAGAGAGACCATAACACACAAGAAAGCGCACACCGTGCAGCCACACCTGAGAGGACTAAGCAGCTGGCGAGGTGGTCATAAGGAGCCCAGCTGACATACGTGACAACTACCAACAACCAATTCTATAGCCATGAGAAGGCAGAAGAATATAGTACAGACAAAGCTTCAGACACGCACAACCCCTGAGAGAGAACCTAAAGGAATGGACATGCACAGTCTTCCTGAAAAAGAATTTAGAATAAAAGTCATAGCCATGCTGACGGATCTACAGAAAAATGTGCAAGAGCTGAGGGAGGAAATGAGGAAAGACAAAGCAGAAATGAGACAAGCCGTCGATGAGGTTAACAGCAGACTGGATAAGGTACAAGACACCGTCAATGAAATACAAAACAGAGAACAGGAATACAAAGAAGCTGAGGCAGAGAGAGATAAAAGGATCTCTAAGAATGAAAGAATATTAAGAGAACTGTGTGACCAATCCAAACGGAGCAATATTCGCATTATACGAGTACCAGAGGAAGAAGAGAGAGAAAAAGGGATAGAAAGTGTCTTTGAAGAAATAATTGCTGAAAACGTTCCCACGCTGGGAAGGAAATAGTCTCGCAGTCTACGGAAGCCCACAGATCTCCCAACACAAGGGACCCAAGGAAGACAACACCAAGACACAGAATAATTAAGATGGCAAAGATCAAAGATAAAGACAGAGTATTAAAGGCAGCTAGAGAGAGAAAAAAGAACACCTACAAAGGAAAACCCATCAGACTGTCATCAGACTTCTCAACAGAAACCTTACAGGCAAGAAGAGAATGGCATGATATATTTAACATAATGAAACAGAAGGGCCTCGAACCAAGAATATTGGACCCAGCATGATGACAGAGGGATTAAACAATTTCAAGACAAAAGAAAGTTGAGAGAGTTTGCCTCCCATAAACCACCACTACAGGATATCTTAAACGGACTGCTCTAGAGGGAAATACCGCTAAGGCTAAAAAGATGTCACCAGAGAAAATAAAATCATAGCAAAGAAAGCAGACCATCCAAATACCAACTAAAGGCAAAGAATAAAACACCTAATACATAAAGAAATGAGGAGGAAGAATAGGAAGGGAGAGATAAAGAAACATCAGACGGCGTTCACAATAACTTAACAAGAAAGTTAAGTTAGATTCTTAGATAGTAAAGAAGCAACCCTTGAACCTTTGGTAACCATGAATCTAAAGCCACCAATGGCAATAAGTATATATCTATCAATAATCACCCAAAATGTTAATGGACTGAATGCACCAATCAAAAGACACAGAGTAACAGAGTGGATAAAAAAGCAAGACCCATCTATATGCTGCTTACAAGAGACTCACCTCAAACCCAAAGATATACACAGACTAGAAGTGAAGGGATGGAAAAAGATATTTCAAGCAAACAACAAAGAGAAAAAAGCAGGTGTTGCAGTACTTGTATCAGATAAAATAGACTTCAAAACGAAGAAAGTAGCAAGAGATAAAGAAGGACATTACATAATGATAAAGGGGTCAGTCCAACAAGAAGATATAACCATTATAAATATATATGCACCCAACACAGGAGCATCAGCATATGTGAAACAAATACTAACAGAAGTGAAGGAGGAAATAGACAGCAATGCAATTATTCTAGGAGACTTTAACACGCCACTCACTCCAAAGGATAGATCAACCAGGCAGAGGATAAGTAAAGACACAGAGAAACTGAAGAACACACTAGAACAGATGGACCTAACAGATATCTACAGAACTCTGCACCCAAAAGCAGCAGGATACACATTCTTCTCAAGCGCACATGGAACATTTTCCAGAATAGACCACATACTAGGCCACAAAAAGAACCTCAGTAAATTCAAAAATATTGAAAT
>JAQQAC010002235.1:0-21977 GCA_029783875.1 Phataginus tricuspis | reverse complement strand
CCACCAGCCATATATGAGTGATCCCATTTCTTCACATCCTTGCCAGTATTTGGATGGTATTGTTTTTTATTTTACCCATTTTCAGGTATGTAGTAATATCTCATTGTGATTTTAGTTTGCATTTCCGTAATGGGTAATGATGTTGAATGTTTGCCATTCTGTATATCCTCTGCAGTGAAATGTCTTTCATGGCTTTGCTCATTTTCCTGTTGGGTTATTTACTTTTTTATTGTTGAGTTTTGAGAGTTCTTTGTATATTCTAGATACTAGTCCTTTGTTGTTTATGTGCTCTGCAAATATTTCCTGCCAATATCTTTTTGTCCTTTTAATAGAGTCTTTCGCAGAGTAAAGTTTTAAGTTTTGATGGAGTCCAATTTATCGATTTTTTTATGAATAGTACTTTTAGTATCAAGTTTAAGAGCTCATTGCCTAGCCCTAAATCCTAAAGGTTTTCTCCCATTTTTCTTTCTAAAAGTTTTATACTTTATATTTAATTCCATGACCCATTTTGAGGTTAACTTTTATATAAGATGTGAGACCTTCATTGAGCTTCATTTTTTTTTGTCTATGGGTGTCCAATTGCTTCAGCATCATTTTTTGAAATGCTTTCTTTCCTCTCCTCCATTTAATTGCGTTTGCATCTCTGTCAAAAATCAGATGGGCATATTTATGTGAAGCTATTATTGTGTTCTACTTTTGTTTCTACTTGTTCTTACTCATGTTCTCTTGACTCCCTGTGAGTATGATTAGTTTTTATTTTGTATCAGACATAGTTGAAAAACTATTTTGAGAAATAATTTGAGGCCTAGGATGAAGTTATCTTCAACTGGAGGTGATTGAAAGCAGGGACTCAAACAGATATTTATATACCAATGCTCACAGCAGCATTTTCACAATAACCAAAGGTAGAAACAACCCAAATGTCCATCAATAGATGTATGGATAAACAAATGTGGTACTTATATACACTAGACTATTATGCAGCCTTAAAAAGGAATGGAATTCTGATACATGATATAACATGGGTGAACCCTGAAGACATTGTGTTAAGTGAAATAAGCCGGAAATAAAAAGACAAAAATAGTATGACTCCACTTATAGGAGGTACCAAAAGTAGTCAAATTCATAGAAAGAGAAAGTAGAATGATGGTTGCCAAAGGTCAGAGGGAGGGGGAATAGGGAGTTATTGTTAAATGGGTACAGAGTTTCTGAGGAAGATGAAAAATTTCTGAAGATGGATGGTGGTAATGGTTGCACAACAGTAAATGACTTTAACGCTACAGAACTGTACACTCAAAAATGGTTGTAATGGCAACTTTTATGTTACACATTTTCAACCACAAAATAAAGAAATATATTAATGGTTAAAATGGTAAATTGTATGTTACTTATACTTTACCACAATTAAAAAAAAAGAGGGACATCCAAGACAAGTGTGGAAAAGGAAGCCTTCCTTCTTATAAGAATATAAATAAAAGGAACTGAATGGAAAGGTAGGTATATACAAGTTCACGAAGGGCATTTAATTGCAGAGTGAAAAGTAAAGAATTGAGTCTGTAAGCCTAGAATCAGGAACCTATGAGAGTACAATATATGTGTGAAATAGTACCACCTGGCCCATTTTAGAGGCACTCGAATGAATGCTGCTTCTGTGCCCTTTCTGCCCAGCACGGCATCTGTGCTCTCTCGCTCTCTGGGCCACATTATGACTTTCATGGACTCTGGATACTTTTCCCTTTGTGAGTCCCTTCTCCATAAAAGTTATTAAAAATTACTCCTTACAACTGTATTGTTATGAAGACAAATATAATCCAGCTGGACTCACTATTATATATTCATTATTGTCACATTCAGTTTTTCCTTCTACTTTAGAAGAAACTTAAATTAAAACTTTTCTGGGCTCCTAGAAGTATCACGTGCCCAATGCCGAAATTAGTTCTGCTGCCTCTTTTCTCACTTCTGAGGGACTGTTGCTCCATCCTGACACCTGATCTTTGCCTGATCCTTAGCCCATAGATTTTTTCACAACTAAAATGAAGTTTAATATTTTATTTCTAAGAAGTGAGTGCTGTTCTCAGATGCTGAAAACAATTGCAAGTACCAACCCCAAGTATGTTAAAAGAAAAAAAAAAGCCTTAGGGGTCTGAAATCTTTGCTGATAATAATTTCAGAAAAGTTGATGGGGAAATATGAGTGACTGACACAGCCATGCAATTACAGACGGGTGAGGAACCTCACCAAGACTGGTACCAAACATGGAAGAATATGAGTAGGCCTCTCTTTCACCCCCAGAGTGAGACTTTATATTCAGGACTTGGAGATTTCTCGCTTCAGCTTCTAACTGCATATATAAGCAAAGTTAGATGTAGCAAAATATCTGATATTTTAAATAATAAAATCATATTAGCTTAAAGTGTTTTACAGATCATAGGCACTTTCTAGCCATTGTCTGAATTAGTTGCCCCGATATCCCTGTGGAATAGCTAATAGGATTTCTGTTTCACTAAGGAGAACTCAGATTCCAAAGAGGTGTATAACTTGCCCAAAATCATACAGTTTCTGATAGATCTGTGACCAACCCTGGTCTTCTGACTCCCAGTACAGTGTCCTTTCTGCTACTTTATCCCTAACTCCCATTCTCCTATCATGATAATTATATTGACAATAAGAATAAATAGTGGTTGTAGCTATCCCTTCAATGACCCCTCTGAGATAGAGATGTTAGCCTGTGTAGGCATTAAGCTTCTGCTCTTAGGGTGCCTGGGTCCGTACCCTGGCTGTTGTACTTGCGAGGTGTTTAACTTGAACACATTTCATAACCTCTTTTTACTCCAGTTTGGTTACCTGCAACATGGTACTACATGTTGTGTCTCATTCCAGGGTTGTTCTGAATATTAAATAAGTTAACACTAAAGCACTTGCAAAAGTATCTTAACATAGCAGACACTACATGTGTGTTTATTGTTGTTTTATTATTATTATCTCCAGTCTCATGTCATCCCCATACTACCTCTTTGGTATATGTATGGGTATTATTACTGGTTTCTGATGGTTCGTGAATTTGTGTTAACATAATTCCAGCAATATGATTTTTACTTTTTAAGAACAAGTGACTGCTCTTAAAGGGGTTAAAATGCTCTGTAGCAGTTGGTCTTAAAGTGTGGTCCCTAAGCCAGTGCATCAAAATCACTAGGAACTTGTTAGAACAACAGATTTTCAGGTCTTACCCTAAACTTACTTGATTTCTTCATCTGTAAAATGGGGTTGATTAATAGAACTTTGTTGAGAGAATTAAGTGATATATAATGCATGTGATGTGCTTAACATAGTGCCTGGCATATAATAAGTGCTCAATAAATATAAGTCATGGTTATTGTGCAGATCTTATTGTAGCCTTATTTACCTTTTTTTTAAATCATTGTAATATTACTGTGATTTCTTATAGATGCAGCCTATTTGTGGGATCCTGGACTTAATGATCACCTAATTCAAAAAAAAGTTTAAGAAGTTCCCATGAGTGTTTCTTTTCAAAATACCCTGAATTTTTTGTTTTGTTTTTAGACAGCTTGTAAAACATCTAATTTTTCCTCTACAGGATGACCTCATTCCACTTCACAGATTAATAAAATTTCTTGTTTTAGATTTACATTATAGCACAAAACTTAATAATGATACAGGGAAACTAGATACAGCAAGACACTGCTAACATTATTGTCCAGTTCCTAAAAGAAGAAATGAAACTAAAACCTGAATCTTCTTTCAGTAGTTCTCATGTAGGGCAGTTCTTAGAACAAAAGCATAAGCACAGTCTTTTAATAAATCAAGAAATTATGCAGAAGAATTTTCAATTTAAAAAGCTGATTCATTTCCAGAACAAATGAAAATATTTCATGGGTCACTGTGGGTGTATATAACACATTTTACTAATGCCCTGGTAGGAATAATTAACATATTGACGATTGAATTTTCTATTGGTGATGATCTAGCAAAATGCTCTCTCTTTTTATTTCCCTCTCCCCACTCATCTTCCTTCTTCCTTTTTTCCTAGCTTTTGTCAGCCCAAACCAGTGTTCCCACAACCCCCAGGAAAGCAGTTTACCTGTTGTCATCCACTTCTCACTGTCATCCAAGATCTGTTTAGAAAATGGTAAGATCCCTTTACCCATCCAATCACGTTGACTCTCATGAACAATGAGGAGAATCACTTCCAGTCCCTGAATTTAGAACCTTTCTCCCAGCCATCCTCTTAATTTAATCTCAGTAAGAACCAGACGTTTGTTTATGTATTCCAAATCAAACTTTTTAAAAGCATCCTCCTCTAACCCAGACTTCCCTGGTTTCTCCACTCTCATACCCTGGAAATTTTTTCTTCATGGTTCTGAAAAACCAGCTTAGGTAACAATGACATGCATGTCTGTAGAAGAGTACCCCAGAACCCTTCTATGAAAACATACCACCATTCCACAAAAGCATACCGCCCTGGACAAGGAACCAAGGTTTCTGTGTTAAAAGGCAAAAATTGGTTCTTAAGCTGGTTAAATGGTATAAAGAAGACCTCCCAGGAAAGATTATGGCTACAAAAATCTAGAAAAACTTTTGTCTATCCCTGAAAAAGGCTATAAAAGGGATAAGATACAGGTTGTTAGGAAAAGGAAACTTTGTCATCCCTTGAAATACAGACATAATATAGCCAACTGCTGTGTAGCTCAGGGAATGGGTAAGAGTTGTTGCTGACTGCTGTGGGTCTCAGAGATTTGCTTTCCATGATCTTTTCATCACAGACCTTAAAAACTGTTGAAAGGTTATGCTTTTAGAGAATTTGCTTAGAGGTCAAATGCCCCTTCCGCACCTTTCCATTCCCTACATATACTTGTGAATTTGATGTATTGAGAGATCAAAATTTAGAACTGGAACTCTCACTAGAGTGGGACAGTTATTGGGAAAATAGATCTGGGGCATATGCTAAGAACAAGCCGAGTACATATGGCAAAACAGCAAATACGAATGAAGTCAATCATAAGGTATCCAGAGGGTTCAGCATGAAAATGTCCAGTAGTCCAAATACCTGGGTAAAGTCCAGTGACAGGAAATCCATCAGCAGGCAATTGAATAGCAAACAGGTGATCAGCCTACTAGGTAGTCTGTGAGCCAGGAAGAAGGCCTCAGTCATTGAAGGGCAGTATTGAAATCCTAAGGTGGGAAGCCAAAAACAATTACAACACTGTCTAGCCCTAAAGAAACTGGAATGTAGCTTATTCAGTCCTTCCAGTTTAAGGTTAGGATGGTTCTCACAATCCAGTGGGGATAAACCTCAAAGTGATTATGTTAGGAATCGTTAGGTGGTAAGTGACAAGAACCCAACTCACACTAGTTTAAGCAATAAGAGAATTAATTGCTTGTGTACTGGGGGTAGCTCACAAGGTCCAAGGCAGCTCACAAGGACCTTGCAGGAACAAGGTCCTAGTCAGGATATGGAACTCAGCACTGCAGGGACTCTGCCCATCTCTGCTTGGCTGAATTATACAGTTAGACCATCATTTCACACAGTGAAGAAGATGGTTGCTGCCAGCTTTTGATCTACATGTTCCCTGCCTAGGAAGAAAGTACTGCTTTTCCTCCAATGTCCATGTAATCCCAGGACATTGGGATTGACTCTGATTAGCTCTGTTTGGTTCAAATGCTCACCCTAATGGCCCAGTGCTGGTTGCCTGGGAGATGGAGTAATATTATTGGTCAAACCAGGGTCATTGGCTCTTTGGTTGCAAGGAAGTGTAATCATCAACCCAACTTGAGCCGCTTTGGATGGGGATAGGATGATGCCTCAAAGGAATGGAAGTCAAATAGTTCCATAGTTTGGAAAAAGAAAGTAAATCCTCTGCTTAGTCTACTGATAGGGTGGGGAATGAAGGTGGAAAAGAAATGGAGAGGAACCACAATGCCCTGATCCAAAGATTCACCTGGAGGTAAACAGTATTCCCATTCTCATTATGGCTCATGTTTTAAAAGACCTATGCATAGGGAAAATATTCTGGAGGGAGCTACACCACAATGCTAACATATTTGTATGATAAGATTCCATGTCCTTCCCCACTCTACCCCTTTCATTTCGTAATTTTCCAAGTTTTCTTCTAGGGATGGAATAAAGAATACCAGGTTTTCCTCTTCCCTTAAACTTCTAGCTGTCTGTGGATCTTTCCATGTGTTCATTAAAAGAGCAGAATTTTACAAGGGAAGAATGTTATAGCTAAGACACCTTAGAGATCATCTCATTCGATTCTACCATTTTACCAACGAGAAACCGAAGCCCAGAAATGTTGAGTACCCAAACTAGTTAGTAGGAGAGTCAGTCTATTGACTACCAATAAAATGTTCTCCCTGATAGTTGAGATTCTGTCCCGAGACTGAGAGATGCTGAAGAATATGATCTGTAGTTCCACAGTCTGTGTAGGGATTCTTGAAAGGCCGCTAATCCTTCAGATGTCATCATAGGAGTTTAATGCCTTGTAGTTAAAGCTTTGGTCCCATTAAAGTACAAATCTCCTGAGGACAGATAATTCTCAAGCTGATAATTGTTTATGCTTTAATATGAATGAACTTTGGTTCCTTTTTCAAATAGACTTCGGTAGACTGATGGCTGGGCAGGGTTTACCCAGTGAGTACTGACTCAAAGTGAAATTTGGATATCCCTTTTGTGTTAATATATGTTGTCTTTTTTTTTTAAGGCTGGATATTTCTTTTTCTTTTTTTTTATAATTTATTTTGGTATAATTAATCTACACTTACATGTGCAATATTATTGTTATTAAACTACCCCCTTCAACAGGTTCGCCCCACCAACCCCATTACAGTCACTGTCAATCAGCGTAGTGAGATGCTATAGAATCACTACTTGTCTTCTCTGAGTTGTACAGCCCTCCCCGTGCACCCCCAACATTACATCTGCTAATCGTAATGCCCCCTTTTCCCCCTTATCCCTCCCTTCCCACCCATCTTCCCAGTCCCTTTCCCTATGGTAACTATTAGTCCGTTCTTGGGTTCTGTGAGTCTGCTCCTGTTCTGTTCCTTCAGTTTTGTTCTTTGTTCTTATATTTCACATATGAGTGAAATCATTTGATACTTGTCTTTTTCAGCATGGCTTATTTCACTGAGCATAATACCCTTTAGCTCCACCCATGTTGTTGCAAATGGTAGGATTTGTTTTCTTCTTGTGGCTGAATAATATTCCATTGTGTATATGTACCACATCTTCTTAATAGATTCATCTACTGATGGACACTTAGGTTGCTTCCATTTTTTGTCTATTGTAAACAGTGCTGCAGTAAACATAGGGATGCATATGTCTTTTTCAAACTGCGCTGCTGCATTCTTAGGGTAAATTCCTAGGAGTGGGATTCCTGGGTCAAATGGTATATCTATTTTGAGTTTTTTGAGGAACCACCATACTACTTTCTATGATGGTTGAACTAATTTGCATTCCCACCAACAGTGTAGGAGGGTTCCCTTTTCTCCACATCCTCGCCAACATTTGTTGTTGTTTGTGTTTTGGATGTTGGCCATCCTCACTGGTGTGAGGTGATATCTCATTGTGGTTTTAATCTGCATTTCTCTCATGATTAGCGATGTGGAGCATCTTTTTATGTGCCTGTTGGCCATCTGAATTTCTTCTTTGGAGAAGTGTCTATTCATGTCCTCTGCCCATTTCTTAATTGGATTATTTGCTTTTTGTTTGTTAAGGTGTGTGAGTTCTTTATATATTTTGGATGTCAACCCCTTATCGGATATGTCATTTATGAATATATTCTCCCATACTGTAGGATCACTTTTTGTTCTACTGATGGTGTCCTTTGCTGTACAGAAGCTTTTCAGCTTGATATAGTTCCACTTGTTCATTTTTGCTTTTGTTTCCCTTGCCCGGGAAGATATGTTCATGAAGAAGTCATTCATGTTTATGTCCAAGAAATTTTTGCCTATGTTTTTTTCTAAGAGTTTTATGGTTTCATGACTTACATTTAGGTCTTTGATCCACCCTGAGTTTACCTTTGTGTATGGGGTTAGACAGTAGTCCAGTTTCACTCTCTTACATGTAGCTGACCAGTTTTTCCAACACCAGCTGCTGAAGAGGCTGTCATCACCCCATTGTATATCCAAGGCTCCTTTATCAAATATTAATTGACTGTATATGTTTGGGTTGATGTTTGGATTTTCTATTCTGTTCCACTGGTCTGTGGGTCTGTTTTTGTGCCAGTACCAAGTTGTCTTGATTACTGTGGCTTTGTAGTAGAGCTTGAAGTCAGGGAGCGTAATTCCCCCTGTTTTATTCCTCCTTCTCAGGATTGCTTTGGCTATTCGGGGTCTTTTGTGGTTCCATATGAATTTTAGAATTATTTGTTCCAGTTCATTGAAGAAAGTTGTTGGTAGTTTGATAGGGATTGCGTTGAATCTGTAGATTGCTTTAGGTAGTATAGCCATTTTGACAATATTTATTCTTCCTAGCCAAGAGCATGGGATGAATATCCATTTGTTAGTGTACTCTTTAATTTCTCTTAGGAGTGTCTTGTAGTTTTCAGAGTACAGGTCTTTCACTTCTTCGTTAGGTTTATTCCTAGGTATTTTAATCTTTTTGATACAATTGTGAATGGAATTGTTTTTCTGATTTCTCTTTCTGTTAGTTCATCGTTAGTGTATAGGAAAGCAACAGATTTCTGTGTGTTAATTTTATATCCTGCAACTTGGCTGAATTCAGATATTAGTTCTAGTAGTTTTGGAGTGGAGTCTTTAGGGTATTTATGTAGAATATCATGTCATCTGCAAATAGTGACAATTTGACTTCTTCTTTACCAATCTGGATGCCTTGTATGTCTTTGTTTTGTCTGATTGCCGTGGCTAGGACCTCCAGTACTATATTGAATAACAGTGGAGAGAGTGGGCATCCCTGTCTTGTTCCCAGTCTTAGATGAAAAGCTTTCAGCTTCTCGCTGTTAAGTATAATGTTAGCTGTGGTTTGTCATATATAGCCTTTATGATGTTGAGGTACTTGCCCTCTATACCCATTTTGTTGAGAGTTTTAGTCATGAATGGATGCTGAATTTTGGCAAATGCTTATCAGCAACTATGGAGATGATCATATGGTTTTTGTTCTTCTTTTTGTTGATGTGGTGGATGATGTTGATGGATTTTTGAATGTTGTACCATCCTTGCATCCCTGGGATGAATCCCACTTGATCATGGTGTATGATCCTCTTGATGTATTTTTGAATTTGGTTTGCTAATATTTTGTTGACTATTTTTGCATCTACGTTCATCAGGGATATTGGTCTGTAATTTTCTTTTTTGGTGAGGTCTTTGCCTGGTTTTGGTATTAGAGTGATGCTGGCTTCATAGAATGAGTTTGAAAGTATTTCCTCCTCTTCTATTTTTTGAAAAACTTTAAGGAGAACAGGTGTTATTTCTTCTCTATATGTCTGGTAGAATTCAGAGGTGAATCCATCTGGTCCAGGGGTTTTTTTCTTGGGTAGTTTTTTGATTACCGATTCAATTTCATTGCTGGTGATTGGTCTGTTTAGTTTTTCTGTTTCTTGCTTGGTCAGTCTTGGAAGGTTGTATTTTTCTAAGAAGTTGTCCATTTCTTCTAGGTTTTACAGCTTGTTAGCATATAGATTCTCATAATATTCTCTTATAATTCTTTGTATTTCTGTGGGGTCTGTCGTTATTTTTCCTTTCTCACTTCTGATTCTGTTTATGTGTGTAGATTCTCTTTTTATCTTAATGAGTCTGGCTAAGGGTTTATCTATTTTGTTTATTTTTTCAAAGAACCAGCTCTTGGTTTCAGTGATTTTTTTCTATTGTTTTATTCTTCTCAATTTTGTTTATTTCTTCTCTGATCTTTATTATGTCCCTCCTTCTGCTGACTTTGGGCCTCATTTATTCTTCTTTTTCCAATTTCAGTAATTGTGTCTTTAGACCATTCATTTGGGAATGTTCTTCCTTCTTTAAATAGGCATGGATTGCAATATACTTTCCTCTTAGAACTGCCTTTGTTGCGTCCCACAGAAGTTTTAGCTTTGTGTTGTCGTTGTCATTAATCTCCATATATTCTTTGATTTCTGTTTTGATTTGGTCATTAACCCATTGATTAATTAGGAGAATGTTGTTAAGTCTCCATGTATTTGTGAGCCTTTTTGATTTCTTTCTAAATTTTATTTCTAGTTTTATACCTTTGTGATCTGAGAAGTTGGTTGGTAGAATTTCAATATTTTTAAATTTACTGAGGTTCTTTTTGTGACCTAGTATGTGGTCTATTCTGAAGAATGTTCCATGTACACTTGAGAAGAATATGCATCCTGTTGCTTTTGGGTGTAGAGTTCTTTAGATGTCTGTTAGGTCCATCTGTTCTAGTGTGTTGTTCAGTGCCTCTGTGTCTTTACTTATTTTCTGTCTGGTTGATCTGTCCTTTGGAGTGAGTGGTGTGTTCAAGTCCCCTAAAATGAATGCATTGCTTTTTAATTCTGTTAGTATTTGTTTCACATATGCTGGCGCTCCTGTGTTAGGTGCATGTATATTTATAATGGTTATATCTTCGTGTTGGACTGACCTTTTTATCATTATGTAATGTCCTTTTTTATCTTTTGCTACTTTCTTCGTTTTGAAGTCTATTTTGTCTGATACAAGTATTGCAACACCTGCTTTTTTCTCCTTGTTGTTTGCATGAAATATCTTTTTCCATCCCTTCACTTTTAGTCTGTGTATGTCTTTGGATTTAAAACGAGTCTCTTGAAGGCAGAATATAGATGGGTCTTGTTTTTTTATCCATTCAGTGACTCTGTCTTTTGACTGGTGCATTCAGTCCATTGACATTTAGGGTGATTATGGATAGGTATATACTTATTGGCATTGCAGGCTTCAGATTCGTGGTTACCAAAGGTTCAAGGTTAACTTCCCTACTATCTAAAAGTCTAACAACTCACTTAATATGCTATTACAGACACAATCTAAAGGTTCTTTTTTTGTTTGTTTCCTTCCTCCTTTTTCTTCCTCCTCCATTCTTTATTTATTTGGTATCATATTCTGTACTGTTTGTCTATCCCTTGATTGCCTTTGGGAATAGTTTATTTAATTTTGCATTTTCTTAGTAATTAGCTGTTCTATTTTCTTTACTGTGGTTTTATTACCTCTGGTGACAGCTATTAAACCGTAGGAACACTTCCATCTATAGCAGTCCCTCCAACATACACTCTAGAGATGGTTTGTGGGAGGCAAATTCTCTCAGCTTTTGCTTATCTGGGAATTGTTTAATCCCTCCTTCAAATTTGAATGACAATCTTGCCGGATAAATTAATCTTGGTTCCAGGCCCTTCTGCTTCATTGCATTAAATACATCATGCCACTCCCTTCTGGCCTGTAAGGTTTCTGCTGAGAAGTCTGATGATAGCCTGATGGGTTTTCCTTTGTATGTGATCATATTTCTCTCTCTGGCTGCTTTTAATAGTCTGTCCTTATCCTTGATCTCTGCCATTTTAATTACTATATGTCTTGCTGTTGTCTTCCTTGGGTCCTTTGTGTTGGGAGATCTGCGCACCTCCATGGTGTGAGAGACTATCTCCTTCCCCAGATTGGGGAAGTTTTCAGCAATCACCTCCTCAAAGACACTTCCTATCCCTTTTTTTCTCTCTTCTTCTTCTCGTACCCCTATAATGCGAATATTGTTCCGTTTGGATTGGTCACACAGTTCTCTCAATAATCTTTCATTCTTAGAGATCCTTTTTTCTCTCAGTGCCTCAGCTTCTTTGTATTCCTCTTCTCTAGTTTCTATTTCCTTTATCATCTCCTCCACCATATCCAATCTGCTTTTAATACCACCCATTGTGTTCTTCAATGATTGGATCTCCGACCAGAATTCATTCCTGAGTTCTTGAATATCTTTCGTACCTCCATGAGCATGTTAATGAATTTTATTTTGAACTCCCCCTTCATGGAGAGTCATAAGGTCCATATCATTTAAATATTTCTCAGGAGTTGTATTCATAATTTTACTCTGGACCAGGTTCCTTTGGCATTTCATATTTGTGTATGGCGCCCTCTAGTACCCAGAAGCTCTACTCTCTGGAGCTCCTCCACCCCTGAAGCAATGTCGGGGATTGTAGGGGAGTGGTATTGGTGCCTCTGGCGAGGAAAGGGCTGTTTCCTGGTTCCTGGCTGCTATGCCTGTCTCCACTGCCTGAACCAGCGGGCTGAGCACACAGGTATAAACCTCTGTGCTTTGCGTTTTTAGTTGCTGTAGACAGATATTCCCTCTGGCTGGCCTAACACCAGGGGAGGGTTTCCCGGTTTGCAAGCCTGGTGGGGCTGGCCAGGAGAAAGGCACACTAGTCTACTTGTCACAGAAGGGGTTCTTGGAGCTGTGTAGGCATCCAGGGAGCTGGCGCACCTGAAGATTGTGAAAACTCCCAATCTGCTGGCAGAGTGCACCCGGACAATTTTGTCTACCTGTCCTTTCTCCTGAGCAGTAAGCTCTGTGCAATCCTTTCCCCTTTAGCAGCCCTCCTGCTAAGGGCTTCTTTGTTAGGAAGTCTCCCAGACTGCCCGCCTTTCCCTTGTCCCAGAGCAGCTGGATATGGATCCCTGCTTTCACAAGCAGCTGGAATCTTAGTCTCTCTAGGAATTCTGCCTGTCTTAGCTTTCCAACCCCCTAATTACAAGAGAATCATGCAAGCACCATGAAATGTAGGTTTGTGCTCCGAGGGCAGATCTCCAGAGTTAGGTATTCAGCAGTCCCAGTTCTCCACTCCCTCTCTGCTCCGTTCCTGTTCCTCCTGCCAGTGAGCTGGGGTGGGGGAAGGGCTTGGATTGCAGGACCACAGCTTTAGTACGTTATCCTTTTCCATGAGGGCTGCTTTGTCTCCAGGTGTATGCAGTTTGTTGCTGTCCTCTTTCACGTTGCTCTTTCAAGAGTAGTTGTAGTAGCTTTATTTTCATATTATATGAGGTTTTAAGAGGAAGCCTCTGTCCCACCTCTCACGCCACCATCTTTAATCCCCAATGTTGTATATTTCAACATCCTCACTCAAAATTGGAAATTCTGAAAGGAAGACAGTCCTCAGTATTGCTGTGAAGAGACTACAAGTGGCCATAATTCAAATGTAGGGACCCATCTGTAGTCTTCAGAATCATACACTTTTATGAGGCATATGATATGGTACATAAGAAAGTAGAGATGCAAAGCCTATAGGACCCAGGACAAGCCACTTTGCCTGTTGTACCTGTAATATGAAAAAATGCATATACACGTGGACATCCAAACCCTTCTCTTCCTGGTAACTTATGAAAAAGACACTTTGTGGTACATGACATATCAATCAGCCTCGTCGGGCGACCAGTACAGGATCATGGGTGAAAATGTGGGGAAGAAAGAGGGAAGACAAGGAGAAGTCATGGAAAGAAAAGCCAGCTGTAGGCAAAGCTCTGTTCTTGGGAAATGTAATACCATTTCCTGTGTTCAAGGAACTTGTCACCCACAATGAGAAACTAAACATCTCATAAGTGAATCAACAGAGGACAAATCAAAACAAATAGGAGGTGGTAATAACAATAGCAAACATTGGCGAAATATCTGTTCTGTGCTAGACAGTGGAACTGGCATGTCCCATGTTATTTATACTGCTTACAACAACCCCACAAGGGAGGCACAATTATCATCTATGTGTTTTACAGATGAGGAAACTAAAATGCCATGAAGTGTGGCAATTTGTTCAGTGATACAGGTAGCAAAAGGCAGAGCCAGGTGAAACCCACCCAGTTCTATCTGATTCCAAACTCCACCCATTTTTGACCATGCTTTGTTTTTATTTTAGCTCCCTACCTGGCCTCTGGTGTGAAAATAACCACTTACTGTTTTGGGGGAATGTATTTTAAATGTAACACATGTTTAGTATTTAGCATATTATTTAAAATTAAATACAAAAGTAAATTGCAAAATGAAAAATGTTGAGATCAGAAGCAAGCAAATACTGTTGATAAATCTATATTGTTAGGAGAGATTTTATAATGCCATGTCAAATTATTCATTAGATATTTCTGAAATACTGGCCCTTTTCTGCTCTGGACTAGGATTGAACGGCTTGCCAATGACTGGGAAGAGGGCCTGCAGCCATCTGGCTTGGTCTGTTTGTCTCTTCCTCTAAACCCCTTTGAGGACTGAGAGAGGGAGAGCAAGCCTGAGAGCCCAGGCCTTGGTGGTCATTAAGATATTAAATCTTGTGCTGAAAATTCCTGGTGATTTAATTTTTTAATTTAATTTCACTGGCAATTACTCAGTTTATTAAAACACCAGGAATTTTTAAATTTGAATATTAATTTAAATTTTGATAGGTAAATTACTATTTAAATAAACATTATATATATTACAACTATTGTTTTAAAACACCTATGCAGAGTATTTAACTTTTATTGTTACACAATTATCAGTTTTAAGATTTTTCTTCCCATTGTTTTTATAACTGGAAAAATCTTTTTTCAGTCTGAGATTAGATAGAACTACCCTAGTTTCTTTTTGTTCTCCATGCTGTATACTGTCCCCGTGGATCAACTTATATTGTGATTGTGAATTATTGTGCCCCTGTAAAAGCCCCCACCCCCTCCACCACCACCCACTCCAACCCCTCCCCCTTTGTAATCACTAGTCACTTCTCAGTGTCTGAATCCACTGCTGTTTTAGAACTACCCTATCTTCCATTTCTTTTTATTCCATTTATGCCAGTAATAATGATGGATAGTATTTATTGAGTGCTAATAATAATAGGTCATGTTCATTGAGTGCTCAATGAATTGAGTGCCTTTTTGTAATGCACTCTATGAATGTCTGTTTTTATGCTAAGGTCAAAAAACTAGTAAGTGGGTCAGCTGCTACATAAGCTTAAGTTTGTCTCATACCAAAGCCTGTTGATTTAACCACAGCATTCTTTTATCTCTCTGGAGCCATCTAAATGTACATTCTGTTATCCACTGATTTGGGTTCTTAATTTAATTATATTTTCATATCTTAATTATATCTTTATGTCTTCTGTATATTAGAGTCTGCTTTGAGCTTTCTGTTTCACTGTTGTGCCTATTGAGTTTCCAGCTATTTTAATTATTCAGGTTATATAATATGAGAAAAGAAAATACAGTGTTAAGAAAGAGGACTTGAAGCCAATTGATTGGGTTGAAATCCCAGCTTCACCAATTTGTGTTGCCTTGGGAAAGTCACTTAATTTCCCTTTGCCTCACTTTCCTTATCTGTAAAATGGGAATAATCATAGTGCCTACCTTTTAGGGTTGTTGTGAAGATTCCTAGCTCAAGTAGGCATCAATAAATGTTAGGTTTACTGTCTTAGTATCTGGTATAGCAAATCTCTGGTTACTCTTTCCACATCAAAGAGTCTTAACCAGTTTCACCAATTTATTCTTCTAGGTGAATTTAGAATTAATTTCTCAAGTTTAGAAAGGCTTCAAAGTGATATGGAGCAGACAGCATATTTTGATGAAAAGAAAACCACACTTGAGGGGGTATGTGAGAACTCTAATTTCTACTCAACTTTGCTGTTCACCTAAAACTGCTCTAAAAAATTAAAAGAAAAAAACCAAACTAGGAGTCAGACTACCCAGGTTCATTAGTCACTGGGTGTGGGATGTTGTGTAAGTCACTTGGACTCCCTGTTTCTTTAATCATTTGGACTCCCTTGTTTCCTTAATCATTTAGGAATAATAACATGTCTTCTGCTTACCACAACAGGTTGTTGTAACACAAACATGCTATGTAGACACTAAGGCACTAAGCAAGTAAAAAGCATTGTAATAATAACCCAAGACCCTCATAAATGGTTTCTTGAAACAAGTGGGTTTGGAACCAGGAAGAGATGACTTGGCAGAAGAGGAGGAGGCAAACTTAGCTGGCAAACTGTGACAGGGATGAGTAAGATGCTGTTATATAAGACCCATGGCAATAAACTGAGTCAAGGGAGTGGTTTTGTAATATTGAAAATTGCTCAAGTTGATATAATTTATTCCCAGGGGATCTGTCATATATGGAATCCAAGTTTTAAAAAGAGCACATGTCATGTACAATATGTGTATTACAAAACATTTCTGCAAAAACAGCCAAACCGTCGCATTCCCTGGTTACCAGGGTGAGAGATGGTATGGAGTTAAATAAATGCTTTTTAGAAGAGAGGGCGGGAAGATGGCGGCGTGAGCGGGGCGGTGGAAATCTTCTCCCCAAATCATATATATTTATGAAAATACAACAAATACAACTATTCCTAAAAGAGAGACCAGAAGATATAGGATGGCACCCAGTCTGCAGCTACACCTGAGAGGACTTGGCACCCCGCGAAGTGGGTAAGATATGGAACTGCGACCCGGCAGGACCCGAGCCCTCCCCCACCACAGCACACCGGCAGGAGGAGAAGATTCAGAGCGAGGAGGGAGTGGAAGAACAGGCCCGCAAAATAACCAACCCTGGTGATCTGCACTGGGAGCACTGACACACATTGCGCGGTGTATCGGACATTGGAGAGACAGAGGGTGCAGGATTTGAGCTGGGGAATGCACCTGGGTCCTCCCAGCCGGCTCCCCGGGACAAAAGAAAAGCGCATGCTTTTTTAGTGGTCTTAAAGAGACAGGGGCCCAAAGGAGGGGCAGGATCGTCCCAGCACACTCAGTCCAGCAGGCTGGGAGTCCTGAGGAATTTTGTACCCCTTGGCTGGCAACTGGGAAGAAGTAGCTGCACTGAGACTTCCCACAGAGACCAGCAGCCTCCCATTCATTCCCACCCTGGCCAGAGCTACAAAGGGCCATGTGGAGCAGCACGGCAACGGCTGTGGAATAGTGGAGCAGCAGCACCACCTACAGCATCCTCACAGAATCTACTCATGGCAGGCATTTTTTTGTTTGTTGGTTTGGTTGGTTGGTTGGTTGGTTGGGTTTTTTTCTTTCCTTCTTTTCTTTACTTTCTTTTTCTTTTCTCCATTTTTTCTTTTTTTTTTCTTTTTGAAAGTCTTAAAGAGCCAAGCTGACATACGTGGCACCCACCAGCGACCACTTCTATTGCCATGAAAAGACAGAGGAATATGGTACAAACAAAGCTCCAGACCCAGACAACACCAGAGAGGTAACCTGATGGAATGTAAATGCACAATCTTCCTGAAAAGAATTCAGAATAAAAGTCATAACCATACTGATGGATCTACAAAGAAATATGCAAGAGCTGAGGGAGGAAGTGAGGGAAGTGAGGAAAGACAATGCAGAAATGAGACAAGCAATCAACAGGCTTAGCAGCAGACTGGATGAGATGCAAGAGACTGTTAATGGAATAGACACCAGAGAACAGGAATACAGAGAAGCTGAGGCAGAGAGAGACAAAAGGATCTCCTAGGAATGAAAGAATATTAAGAGAACTGTGTGACCAATCCAAACAGAACAATATTCACTTTATAGGAGTATCAGCGGAAGAAGAGAGAGAAAAGGGGATAGAAAGTGTCTTTGAAGAAATAATTGCTGATAACTTCCCCAAGCTGGGGAAGGAAACAGTATCCTAGTCCACGGAAGCCCACAGATCTCCCAACACAAGGGACAAAAGGAAGACAACACCAAGACACATAATAATTAAAATGGCAAGGATCAAAGATAAGGACAGAGTGTTAAAGGCAGCTAGAGAGACAAAAAAGATAACCCACAAAGGAAAACCCATGAGACTATCAACACACTTCTCAACAGAAACTTACAGGCCAGAAGAGAATGGAATGATATATTTAACATAATGAAACAGAAGGGCCTCGAACCAAGAATATTGTATCCAGCACGATTATCATTTAAATATGACGGAGGGATTAAACAGTTTCCAGACAAGTGAAAGCTGTGAGAGTTTGCCTCCCATAAAACACCTCCACAGAATATCATAAAGGGACTGCCCTAGAAGGAAGCACTCCTAAGGATAAAAAGATGTCACCAGAGAAAATAAAAAAATAGCAGAGAGAGACCATCCAAATACTAACTAAAGGCAAAGAATAAAACACCTAGTATATAAAGAATGGAGGAGGAACAATAAGAAGGGAGAGAAATGAAGAAACATCGGACTGTGTTTACAATAACTTAATAAGAAAGTTAAGTTAGATTGTTAGATAGTAAATAAGCAACCTTTGAACCTTTGGTAACCATAAATCTAAAGCCAGCAATGGCAATAAGTACATATCTATCGATGATCGCCCTAAATGTAAATGGACCGAATGCACCAATCGAAAGACACAGAGTAACAGAGTGGATAAAAAAGCAAGACCCATCTATATGCTGCTCACAAGAGACACACCTCAAACCCAAAGACATACACAGACTAATAGTGAAGGGATGGAAAAAGATATTTCATGCAAACAACAAGGAGAAATAAGCAGGTGTTGCAGTACTTGTATCAGACAAAATAGACTTCAAAATGAAGGAAGTAGCAAGAGATAAAGAAGGACATTACATAATGATAAAGGGGTCAGTCCAACAAGAGGATATAACCATTTTAGATATATATGCATCCAACACAGGAGTGCCGCCATGTGTGAAACAAATACTGACAGAATTAAAGGAGGAAATAGAAAGCAATGCATTCATTTTAGGAGAATTCAACACACCGCTCACTCCAAAGGACAGATCAACCAGACAGAAAATAAGTGAAGACACAGAGGCACTGAACAACACACTAGAACAGATGGACCTAACAGACATCTACAGAACTCTACACCCAAAAGCAACAGAACACACATTCTTCTCAAGTGCACACGGAACATTTTCCAGACTAGACCACATACTAGGACACAAAAAGAACCTCAGTAAATTAAAAAATATTGAAATCCTACCAACAAACTTCTCAGATCACAAAGGTATAAAACTAGAAATAAATTAGAAAGAAATCAAAAAGGCTCACAAATACATGGAGACTTAACAACATTCTCCTAATTAACCAATGGGTTAACAACCAAATCAAAACAGAAATCAAAGAATATATGGAGACTAATGAGAACAATAACACAAAGTCGAAACTTCTGTGGGACGCAGCAAAGGCACTTCTAAGAGGAAAGTATATTGCTATCCAGACGTATTTAAAGAAGGAAGAACTATCCCAAATGAATAGTCTAAAGACACAATTAATGAAATTGGAAAAAGAACAAATGAGGCCCAAAGTCACCGGAAGGAGGGACATAATAAAGATCAGAGAAGAAATAAACAAAATTGAGAAGAATAAAACAATAGAAAAAATCGCTGAAACCAAGAGCTGGTTCTTTGAAAAAATAAACGAAATAGATAAACCCTTAGCCAGATTCATTAAGATAAAAAGAGAATCTACACACATAAACAGAATCAGAAGTGAGAAAGGAAAAATAACGACAGACCCCACAGAAATACAAAGAATTATAAGAGAATATTATGAGAATCTATATGCTAACAAGCTGGAAAACCTAGAAGAAATAGACAACCTCTTAGAAAAATACAACCTTCCAAGACTGACCAAGCAAGAAACAGAAAAACTAAACAGACCAATCACCAGCAATGAAATTGAATCGGTAATCAAAAAACTACCCAAGAAAAACACCCCTGGACCAGATGGATTCACCTCTGAATTCTACCAGACATATAGAGAAGAAATAACACCCATTCTCCTTAAAGTTTTCCAAAAAATAGAAGAGGAGGGAATACTTCCAAATTCATTCTATGAAGCCAGCATCACTCTAATGCCAAAACCGGGCAAAAACCTCACCAAAAAAGAAAATTACAGACCAATATCCCTGATGAATGTAGATGCAAAAATAGTCAACAAAATATTAGCAAACTGAATTCAAAAATACATCAAGAGGATCATACACCATGATCAAGTGGGATTCATCCCAGGGATGCAAGGATGATACAACATTCGAAAATCCATCAACATCATCCACCAAATCAACAAAAAAAAAAACCAAAAACCACATGATCACCTCCATAGATGCTGAAAAAGCATTTGACAAAATTCAGCATCCATTCATGAATAAAACTCTCAACAAAATGGGTATAGACGACAAGTACCTCAACATCATAAAGGCTATATATGACAAACCCACAGCTAATATCATACTTAACAGTGAGAAGCTGAAAGCTTTTTGTCTAAGATCTGGAACAAGACAGGGATGCCCACTCTCTCCACTGGTACTCAACATAGTACTGGAGGTCCTAGCAACGGCAATCAGACAAAACAAAGACATACAAGGCTTCCAGATTGGTAAAGAAGAAGTCAAATTGTCACTATTTGCAGATGACATGATACTGTACATAAAAAACCCTAAAGACTCCACTCCAAAGCTACTAGAACTAATATCTGAATTCAGAAAAGTTGCAGGATACAAAATTAACACACAGAAATCTGTTGCTTTCCTATAAACTAACGATGAACTACCAGAAAGAGAAATCAGAAAAACAATTCCATTCACAATTGCATCAAAAAGAATAAAATACCTAGGAATAAATCTAACGAAGTAAGTGAAAGACCTGTACTCTGAAAACTACAAGACACTCCTAAGAGAAATTAAAGAGGACACTAACAAATGGAAATGCATCCCATGCTCTTGGCTAGGAAGAGTAAATATTGTCAAAATGACTATACTACTTAAAGCAATCCACAGATTCAACTCAATCCCTATCAAACTACCAACAGCTTTCTTCAATGAACTGGAACAAATAATTCTAAAATTCATATGGAACCACAAAAAACCCAGAATAGCCAAAGCAATCCTGAGAAGGAGGAATAAAACAGGGCGAAATACACTCCCTGACTTCAAGCTCTACTACAAAGCCACAGTAATCAAGAATTTGGTATTGGCACAAAAACAGACCCACAGACCAGTGGAACAGAATAGAAAATCCAAACATTAACCCAAACATCTACAGTCAATTAATATTTGATAAAGGAGCCTTGGATATACAATGGGGAGATGACAGCCTTTTCAGCAGCTGGTGTTGGCAAAACTGGACAGCTACATGTAAGAGAATGAAACTGGACTACTGTCTAACCCCATACACAAAGGTAAACTCAAGGTGGATCAAAGACCTGAATGTAACTCATGAAACCATAAAACTCTTAGAAAAAAACATAGGCAAAAATCTCTTGGACATAAACATGAGCGACTTCTTCATGAACATATCTCCCTGGGCAAGGGAAACAAAAGCAAAAATGAACAAGTGGAACTATATCAAGCTGAAAAGCTTCTGTACAGCAAAGGACACCATCAGTAGAACAAAAAGACATCCTACAGTATGGGAAAATATATTCATAAATGATGTATCTGATAAGGGGTTGACATCCAAAATATATAAAGAACTCATGCACCTTAACAAACAAAAAGGAAATAATCCAATTAAGAAATGGGCAGAGGACATGAATAGACACTTATCTAAAGAAGAATTTCAGATGGCCAACAGGCACATGAAAAGATGCTCCACATCGCTAATCATCAGAGAAATGCAGATTAAAACCACAATGAGATATCACCTCACACCAGTGAGGACGGCCAACATCCAAAACACAAACAACAAATGTTGGCGAGGATGTGGAGAAAAGGGAACCCTCCTACATTGCTGGTGGGAATGCAAATTAGTTCAACCATTGTGGAAAGCAGTATGGAGGTTCCTTAAAAAACTCAAAATATAAATACCATTTGACCCAGGAATCCCACTCCTAGGAATTTACCCTAAGAATGCAGCAGCCGAATTTGAAAAAGCAGATGCACCCCTATGTTTATCACAGCACTATTTACAATAGCCAAGAAATGGAAGCAACCTAAGTGTCCGTCAGTAGATGAATGGATTAAGAAGATGTGGTACATATACACAATGGAATATTATTCAGCCATAAGAAGAAAACAAATCCTACCATTTGCAACAACATGGATGGAGCTAGAGGGTATTATGCTCAGTGAAATAAGCCAAGCCGA
>JAQQAC010002227.1:0-14444 GCA_029783875.1 Phataginus tricuspis | reverse complement strand
TTAATAATGACAGGTAGTTTTTAAAAGGTGCCGATATATATAATATTTATATTATTTTGATGGACTCACTTTATTTACTTGAATATTGGTTCCTCTGATTTTTCTAGTGTAAGACTAGACACTGTTCTGGTAAGTGTCGTGGTCATTGCCACATGGCTGTGAGGCCGTATGCAGGAGCACGTCTCCCGTAGGGGTGTTTATCCCAGTGCCCTCGGTCAAGAACAGGTATAAGGATCCATGATGTAACAATATTCTAACAGGGATGTGGAGCTAAATTTAATCATATCAATTAAAAAAAAAGAACAGAAGCTCACTAAACATCCTTACCAGGAAGCCTGAGATCATTTTTTTTTATAATGAATTAACATGCATAGAGAATAATTTGGTCATTGTGATCTTTCACAGATAGTTGAGATCCCAATCTTCTGCTGTGTTATGCATGAATAACAAGTATTTCAGCCAGCTAAGCCTGGCTGATCTTGTAGAATAAAGTAATAACACCAGAACTTAACTGAACATTAGCTCCAGTGGTACAGATGGGATATAGACTCAAGGTAACAAGGAAGTGCCCAGCATGTGCTGGAATAGCATCAATACTATTAAATGCTTCAAGAAATGTACTCTCTTTATGTAGAGACAGATATTTCACATGAGTAAAATCCAACCTCTTTATCTGATAACTGAAAGAACTACATCCAGACAGTAAAAGAAAATCAGGTAAGTCAGAAAACACATTGATTACAAGGCTTATTAGAAAAATGCATCCTGGTCATTTCAGTTATAACACTGTGACTTTATATTTGCCTTTAATTTTTGTCTAGTGCATTTAGATTTTTGGCCTTGTAATTTTGGTCACAAATAGGTCACTGGAGGAATCTTAAGAAAAAAACTATAAACTTTTTTTATATTATACACATTCAGACACTAAGTATGTCCTCTGATAAGAGGTTAATCGTGAATAATGAAGGAAAAGTGTACAAAGATATAATTTCTGGAAGAAATAATTCAAAAATTACACACAATGAGTCTGATTATTAATTCCATGAAAACCTATTGTATCTTCTTGCAGACTCCTGAGAAATCTACCTTCTGCCCAATAGTGCAGCCAAGGCAGCTCTTCTGCTCACAGCACAGAGAGCATCTCGGTGTCACAATGCTGGCCTGTTGCAAAGACCAGGAGACAGATGCATGCCTCAGTCTCAGATGATTTTCCCTCATCAGGCAAAACACCCATCAGAGAAGATGACTTAAAGTAGTCATTAGGTGAAGATATAGATTACCATTTTCTGTGATAGATACTGTCTTAGATTACAACAGTAATATCCTAACATGACTTGTATGTCACACTTGTAATATGGGCCTTATGATGAAACATTCAGCTCATTGTATATGCAATTCTGTCGCATACTGAGAGTGACACAGTGAGTTCATAAGGCTAATATGCACTGAGAAAGAGTAAAATTGGGCATGTGTTATAAACACAGACTAGCTAATTCTAATAGAAATAACTATGACTAATGGAAGCCTTGAAGACTTAGCAAGAAACTGCTGTGTGTCCTTACCTTCTCTTGCCCCACACCAGGTGAACAGAGTGGAGGACATGACCAACCTCACAGCGGTGACCGGATTCTTCCTCATGGAATTCTCTGACACCAGGGAGCTCCAGGTTGTACATGCCTTTCTGTTCTTGCTCATGTACATCACATCTCTGCTGGGGAATGTTCTCATCATCATCCTTGTCACCTTGGACCACTGTCTTCACACCCCAATGTACTTCTTCCTGAAGAACTTATCATTCCTTGATGCCTGTCTAATTTCCGTCACTGTTCCAAAACTTATTCTGGACTCTCTAACCCACAGGAGCCTCATTTCTTCCCTGGGATGTATAGTACAGGTCTTGCTGGTGACTCACTTTGCAGCATCTGAGCTGTCCATTCTAACGTGCATGTCTTATGACCGCTATGTGGCCATCTGTCACCCTCTGCATTATGACACCATCATGAGCAGGGCCGTCTGTGTGACGATGGCAGCTGCCTCTTGGTTTATTGGGAGTCTCTTTGGATTCTTATACTCAGCTGGAACATTTTCTTTATCTTTTTGTGACTCCAGAAAAGTCCCTCAGTTTTTCTGTGATGTGCCCTCCCTCCTGAAGATTTCTTGCTCAAAAACACACATTACCATTGATGTTACTGTAGTGTCTGGGGTCATATTTGGAATTTTCTGTTTAGTTTGTATTGGTTATTCATATATTTGTATTTTCAATATAGTGTTCAAGATGCAGTCATTACAAGGGAAGTCAAAAGCCTTCTCCACCTGCACGCCCCACCTCATAGTTGTGACGACATTTCTTGTAACAGCCACCAGTGCCTATCTGAAGCCTGTTCCTGATTCCCCACATCTTGTAGATGTTTTGTTGACTGTATTCTATGCTGTATTGCCTCCTTCTTTGAATCCTGTAATATATAGCCTAAGAAACAAGGAAATCAAGGCAGCTTTGGGGAAGATTCTATGGAAAATTTATCATTACAGGTTTTATGGGAAAAACAAAAGAACTAGTATGCAGCAGGATTAAATTCTATTTTTCAAAGTTCATAAGGATTTTGTGACCTACTGTAAATAACTCTATTAAATGATGTTATTTTACTTAAAGATACCAGAATAGGATTCATGATTATTAAGCAACTGTGATTATCTATGAACATTTGAAAACGTGAATACCTGTTACTTAGAGAACACGTCACAGAAATCAGCTCCAGAGACGCTACCGTTACCCTAAGTCCCGGGAGAGTCGGCCACGGTGTTCCTGCCCTCATCTCTGACCCCTGTGAATATGACATCTTGCTTGGCTAATGTGACTTTGAGGGTATGGTTAAACTAAGGAGCTGAGATGTGGAGATTTTACTGGAGTTTCCAGATGTGCCTAATGTAGTTATATAAACTTAAATGTGGAAGGCGTTTTTAGCCATTATCATATCAGTTAGGAACGTGTTGATGGAAAAATGGTCTTAAATCACTGACTTTAAGGATGGATGATGGCCATGAACCAAGGAGTGTGGGCAGACTCCAGAGGGCTGGCAGTTTATCGAACCAGCAAGGAATGCAGCTAGGCCTTGTTCTCCTGGTTTTTAGCCCAGTGTGACCTGCCTTGGTCAATAAATGGCAGCGCTGCACAACAATAACAAAATGTCTTTAAATAACAGAATGTGTGACAGTCTGTTACAGTAGTGAGAGAAAACTAGCAGACACAGAAAACCCTTTTCCACTGAAGTGTTTTCTTAAATCAGAATTTCTGGTAGGAGTAGGTATGCCTACTGTGAAAGTAAAGTTAAGGAATATTGAAAAGAACAAACTCACAATCTGTATGCTCAACATTTTTACAATTTGGCTAAAAATTTGTGTTTGCAGAATATTTTTGCATTTATTCATTATTATATTACAAATAAATAAGAGATTAATATACTTTCATTAGTAGTTTTAGTATTATTGGAATTTCAAAATTGCATGAAAAATAGATTGAGATTTCTTTGCTGAATGTTTCCAATTAATCACTTCCCTAATTCCTGATTTTTCCCTAATTCTTGTTATTTTGTTATAACTAATACTCAATGGAGGAAAGTTATTATTTTTGATGGCCAATTAAAATTTCTTTTCACCACTTAAAGCTGACATTTAACATTATTTCTAATACACTTTTTTATATTAAACTGGATATTAAAGTGTATTTCATACTGTGTATATAGATTAAAAACTACTGAAAATTATTAGCTTAAGTTTCCATTAAAATATTGCAAGCAGATCATTACTTAGATCAGGTTAACTTTTGTTGGGAAGAACAGTATAGATATTTAATGGAACAGAGTGGGGAAGTTCAGTTGCATAGTTATTCTGTTATTTTTGTTGTTCAAAGTCATGAGAGGTCTGAGAAAAAAGATTAGTTATTAGTTGTGTGACAGATCGCTTGCTGGGCAGCAATTCTGAGCTGCTTTTGAACAGCACTGAGTTTTTGAAATTTGGTTTTAAAGAGTGGAGGAATGTAAGGGATAAGTTATTGTTAGGGACACTGGGAAAGTTTCATTTGGCCAATATTCTGAGTTCTGGGACATTATTTTGCCGTCTGAGCCATATATTATTCACTCATATATATTTCAGCAGGAACACTTTGACCTTTACTATTTTAATTATATGGCATTACTTTTCATGCACTATTTCCTATGTGACATCTACCATTACCCCCAATACCATGGTTAACCTCGAGATGAATCATTGGATTTGGCACAGTTTTACTCTAATTTGGAACATGGAACTTGTCACATAGTTAAATGTGTGTGGACCGTGTCTGCCTGCCAGTAAACTTCCCCCACTGCTTCCTGCAGCCTCTCGTCTCTTGTTCCCCTTGAGGGGGTTGGAGAGGGCCATCTTCTCCATCACTTCAAGAGCTAAGGACCAGAATCAGCCTCCATCTCTGACACAGCAACTCAAAACCAAAACCAAACAAACAAAAAACCCAATAAAAAAGGGGCAGAGGACCTGAACAGATATTTTTCCAAAGAAGAAATACAGATGCCAACATGTGCATGAAAAGATGTCCCACATCACTAATCATATGGGAAATATGAATCAAAACCACAGTGAAATATCACCACACATCAGTCAGAATGGCCACTATTCAATAAACAAGAAATAACAAGTGTTGGTGAGGATGTGGAGAAATGGGAACCCTTCTACAATATTTGGTGGGAATGTCAATTGGTTCAGCCACTGTGAAAAGCAGGATGAGGATTCCTCAAATAACTAAAACTAGGAATACCACAGGACCCAGTAATTCCACTTCTAGGACTTTACTCAAAGAAAACAAAATCCTAGATTTGAAAAGATACATGCATCACCATGTTTATTGCCACATTATTTGCAAAAGCCAAGATACGGAAGCAACCAAGGTGTCCATCAATAGAAGAATTGTTAAAGTAGATTTGGTACATAAACACAATGGACTATTATTCAGCCATAGGAAAGAAAGGAATCCTGCCATTTGCAACAACATGGATGGGCATAGAAGGTAGTATGCAAAGTGAAATAAGCCTGGGAGAGAAAGACAAACACCATATAATTTTGCTTATTTGTTTAATAATAAAGAGAACAAAACAAATGAACAAAATAGCACTAGACTCACAGCCAATGAGAAGTGACTGGTGGTAATCACGGGGAGGGGGAGAGAGAGTTAAAGGGGCACAAAAATCTCAATCATAATATAATTTGGTCACCGGGATGGTAGTGCAGCATTTAGAATACAGCCAATGATCCTCTAACATCTTCCTATGTTGACAAATAGTAGCTGCACTCTTGGGGTGAGGATTTAATAATATGGTTTACTGTTGAACGACTGTGTTGAATACTTGAAACCAAAGTAAGAGTGTATATCTACTGTACTTCAATAAATAAGGACATTAAATAGCCCGCAGTCTGATATTACCTCACACCTGTCAGTGTGGATAGTTTCTAAGAGACAAGAAATAACTTTGTGGGCAAGAATGTGGGTAAAAGAAACCTTTGCACAATGTTGCTCAGAATGTAAGTTGGTGCAGCCACTATGGAAATGGTATGGAGGTTATTTTAAAAATTAAATTAAGAACTATCATATGATTCAGTATTTCCACTTCTGTGTGTTACCCAGAGAAAATGTCAACTTCACTTTGAAAATGTGTATGCGGTCCTATGCACTTTGCAGCATTGCTTTTAATAGCAAACATATGGTAGCAACTTCTTCCCATAGATAGATGAATGGATAAAGAACATATGGTTTATATATATAAAATGGATTATTCCTCAGCTGTAAAAATGAAGAAATAATGCCCTTTACAGCAACATGGATGGCCCTGGAGTATCTTAAGATAAATGAAATATGTGAGACTCTTCAAGGTAGATGCCATATGATTTAACATACATTTGGAATCTAAGAAACACACCAAATGACAGAATAGACCTGATAATCACAGAGAACAACCTTGTGGTTCCTACAGGTGGGGCTGAGTGCTGGGAAAAAGGCGAAGGGCAATCAGAGGCATAAACTTACAGTTATATAGTGACTGCATCACAGGTGTGTAAAATACAGTATAGGGAATATTGCCAATAATATATTTAGTGAAGTATAGTTGATATAGAATATTACATTTGTTTCAAGAGTGTAACATAGAGTTTCAACAGATTATCTACAATTATGAAATGCTCACCCCAATTAGTATAGTTACTATCTCATCATTAAAAGACATTACACTATTATTTACTATATTCTCCATCCTGTAATTTCATCCCAGTGACTAATTTATAACTGAAATATTTGTGCCTCTTTGTAGCCTTCACATATTTCATTCACATCCTCCAACCCTGTGCTCACGGTAGACTTCAGTTTCTACTCTGGGATAATGAGTCTATTTTGTTTAGTTCATTTTTTTTGGTATTGTTTCTTTGGTTCCATGTGTAACTGAAATATATTCTCAGGTTTCTTCTATTTCTTTTTCCTTTCCATTATTATAGAGAAATGACTGACATGCATCACTGTATAAGTTTAATCTGTGCAACATGATGGTTTGATTTGCACATATTGTGGATCGATGACCAAACAGGTTTAGTTAACATGCATCATGTCACAGATACAACAGGAAGGAAAGAAAAAATTCCTTTTGTGAGGAAAACTCTCAGGATCTACTGGTCTCCTCACAATTACAGAACCATGACCCCATATTTTCTTTTAAATTTGGTCAAGTGCATTTAATTTTGGGCAATGTAATAGTGTCACAAAGAGAATATTGAATGAGGATTTAGAAGTACTGTCCTGTCTTTTCATGGTTGTTTCAGCTTGTGGTTGCTCTGCTATTACTCTTTTCATCGTTCATGAACTTGTAGCCATTTATGAAAGACGGTGGGAGTCAGAGAGAAGCAGAGTCACAGAATGAATAGGATGGCCAGACATCATTAAGGGAGATACATATTTATTTCCCCTGGAGTGAAATAAAATAGGAACTAAAGTACACAGAGCTTTAGACAATATTTTTTTTTTGGAGAGGCCCAGTAATATATATCCAGTCATAAACCCATGAAAAGTAGGAGCGTCAGACCCCGAGTGTGATGCGCAGCAGATTCCTGCAGGGCTTACATGCCCCCGGCGGCTCCGGGCTAATAAGATCTCATGCAGAGCTGCACTCACGGTCCCGGAGAATCATGTGTCTCTCAGTCCACAATTTTTCCAAAGGAAAATGTTTAACAAACTGGGCAGGAATTCACGCTTTTTAAAACACAAGAAGAGAGCACAGACAAGATGAGCTGTATTTCTGTCTCTCTCTTACCATGGAAAAGAAAGGAGTAATGAGCAAACTGAACATTGGGCAGCGAGGAATTAGCATTTTGAATTCCAGCGGTGAGTATACATACGGGGCTTTCTAAGGGTGCCGGAGAAGAGATGGAGCGAATGACCATCCTTGGTCGGCATATGACCAGGTAGGTGCAAAGACCTTTCATATGGAAAGGTAGCTTTTAAGGAGCTGATACATCTATTCTTTCTTAGAATAATATCTGTTGTTTCAAAGTATTAACTTGAATGATTTCAGTACTTATTCCTCAGATTCTCTAGAATAAGGCTACAGAGTGATCTCAGAAGTGTCACATCTTTGCTCTTTAGCCTATATAACATTATATGTTTTCTGTCTCCTGTAGGTATGGTTATTCAAATGTTCATAATCAAGGCATGTAAGAATCCATTACTCTCACATCATACATAAACAGGGACATGTATCTAAACTTAATCATTTTATAAAACAATAAAGATACGCTCATTAACATCTGCAACAGGAATCCATAGATCTACAATTTTTTTAAACATCCAATTACCGTGCATGTCAAAAATCATGGTAACTGAGATCATATCTAGATGTTTAAGAGGCCCACCTCATCTGCTCTTTGTTTGTATGAAAAACCAATTTTTAAGCTAGATAAGCTTGTCTATCATACCTAGTAAAATAATAATACCATCACTTACCTAACACATTGCTTGTATGGTGCCAATGGAATACAATATTCAAAGTAACAAGAAGGTAGCTGCACACACGTGAATATGATGCACATCCTTATGTATTTAAAGCAAAAATTCAATTTAGAGATGGAAATTTTGCAGGAATATATAACCTCTTTACTTTATAATTGATATAACTAAATCCAGATAAGAAATTCCTTGCCAGAAAATATTACAGTGCTTAAAGAAAAAGGGGTACCTCTGGCTTGTTTAAATTATACACTCTGATTCCTTTATTTGCCTTTAATTTTTGTTGATTTACAATAGCCCATAATAGAAGGATGAATTACCCTCTTCGGTGATGGACTTTGTCTTTCAGGCTGCAAAGCAATATCCTGACAAGACTTGGGTGTCACACTTGTAACATGGGTCTTACCAGGAAGGGTCTTACCTGGAAATTGTTCATTTCTCTCTGTCAAGAAGCTGGAAAAGGTTCACACTTTAGATAGAATCCAGTTAAGATCACATTCCCTTTTTGGAAATAGTAGCCAATACACATTTGGTAGAAAATAATCAGTCTACAGCTAAATTCAAGTATATTAATAAAATTCTCATTTCTCCATTCAGTTGAAATTGCAATTATTTTCTATTGCCTTCATCAATTATTCACCACAAGTCATCCCTTCACATACACTAAATGGCTTCTTTTCATCACAGGAAGAATTTATGCACATATTATAACCATTGCTGTCTTACTTATTTGAGCATTTTATTTTTATTTCAACTATTTTCCTTTAAATTTTGCTCCTGTCCTGATTATAAAAGCTCTAAAAATTCATTCTGGAGAAAGCTTGGGTGTGAGTGTGTGTGTGACACATCTCTGTGGACGTGTGTGTTAGAAGACAGAGTGTTAGGAAAGGCGGGTTTTCCTCCATGTTCAGTACATTTCTAGGCAGCATCCGTCACTGCGGTTACTAGTCTATGCCAAGGTTGTAACCCATAGGTATAAGCTGGGTGATTTCTACCTTAATTTCTCTTTAATATAATGCATTTAATCATAAAATTAAATGGGAAAATGACTTTCTGTAGATAAATGGATGTGTATCAAGAGCTATTACTTAGCATGATCCCATCTAGGTCCATTGATGCTACCTCAAGTGGCAACATTTCCTTCTTTTCATGACTGAATAATATTCCCTTGTGTATATGTACCTCAACATCTATATCCAGGCACATACTTATGATCTCTTTATTTGCTTCCATTTCTTGGCTCTTGTATAAATAGTGCTGCAATAAACTTAGAAGTGTATATAACTTTTCAAGTTAATGATTTAGTCTAAATTAGGGTAGATTGCCAGAAGTGGAAGTGCCTGGTCATACGGTTTAACTATGTTTAGATTTCTGAGAAGCCTCCATACTAGTCTGCATAGTGGATGCACCAATTTGCACTTCCACAGCAGCATACAAGGGGTCCCTTTCCTCCACATCCTCTCCAAGACCTGTGATTCCTTGCCTGGTTGATGTTAGCCATTCTGACTGGTGTGACATGACATCTCCTTTAGTTTCTTTCTCTAAATTTATTTTTATTGATGTATAGTTGACATATGATATCATATTGGTTTCAAGTATAAAACACAGTGATTCAACAGTTAACTACATTATTAAATGTTCACCCCAACTAGTGTAGTTAGTGTTAACATAGAAGATGTTACAGAACTATTGACTATGTTCTCTATGCTACACTTTCATCCCTGTGACAAAATTATATCATGATTGACTTCTCCTCTGAGCTTGATTTTCTTTTCCCTGCAGATTAGTGACAGTAAACATCTTTTTTTATATGTCTGAGGGTACTAGCTAAGTGGAATAAGAAAGGCAAAGAATACTATATGGTTTCAGCTATTTGTGGAATATGAAAAAAATAAAATAAACCAACAATGAATAGAATCATTAAGACAGAGAATGGACAGATGATTACAGTGGGAGGGGAACAAGAGAGGCTAAGCAGGTGAAAGAGATAATGAGGTTCAAACTGCAAATTATAAAATTATTTTAAAAAAGGGATGGAAGCATACCATGAGGAGTATATAACTCTAGCTCATAATATTGGGAAATCATTGTATGGGGACAGATGTTAATTGCATTAGCATGGTGAACACAAAATAATGTATATGATGGATGAATCACTGAATTGTTTATTTGAAACCAATATTTATGTATGCTATATTTCAGTAAATTATGTTTAAACAATAAAATAAAAACTATTACTTTTACAAAACTTATTCAGTGACATTGTCTCCTTTTGAGCTGTTATAATAATTGAATTTGTCAGACAAATGAAATTTTAGAAAATTCAACTAATGAGTCAGAAAAATTGATAAGACACAGACACAATAAATGAGTTCATCCCATAATACAGAATGCCCTTTGAACGTTCAGTATCAGCTCCCTCAGTGTATGTGCCATCCTAACATTCACTGCCTGTGACACAATGAGAAGTTCTGAAGCACAACATGCATTTAAGGCGAGTTTGACATGTGTATCTTAGAAACACAGCCTAGATTAATTTAAACAGAAATGACAAATTGATAATGCAAGGTATAAAGACTTTGCAAGAACCTTCTGTGAGTCATTACCTTCTTTTGTCCCATGTTAGGTGAACAGAGTGGGGGACATGACCAACCTCGCGGCACTGACGGGATCCTTCCTCATGGAGTTCTCTGACCCCAGGGAGCTCCAGGTCTCACTTGCCTTTCTGTTCTTGCTCATTTACATGGCATCTCTCCTGGGGAATCTTCTCATCATCACCCTTGTCACCTTGGACCTGTGTCCTCACACCCCCATGTACTTCTTCCTGAAGAACTTATTGTTCCTTGATGCACGTCTCATTTCCGTCACGGTTCCAAAATTTGTTCTGGACTCTCCCTCTCACAGGAGCCTCATTTCTTTCCCAGGATGCCTGCTGCAGGTCCTTTTGGTGGTTCACTTTGCCACATGTGAGCTCTTCATCCGGACGGCCATGTCCTATGACCGCCATGTGGCCCTCTGCCTCCCGCGGCATTACGACGTTATCATGAGCTGAGTGTTCTGGGTGAAGATGGCAGCTGCCTCCTGGGTCCTTGGGAGCATCTTGGGGTCTTGTACTCAGCTGGAACATTCCCTTTATCTTTCTGTGGTTCCAGAAAACTCCCTCAGCTTTTCTGTGATGTGCCCTCCCTACTAAGGATTTCTTGCTCAGAGACACACACTGCCATTGATGTTAGCGTAGCATTTGGGGTCATATATGGGCTTTTCTGTACAAGTTGTATGGGTTATACATAGGTTTCCATTTTCCATATAGTGCTGAGGGTGCCATCCTTTCAAGGACGGTCAGCAGTCTTCTCCACCTGCCTGCCCCATCCCACAGCTGGGACATTTCTTATAAGAGCCACCACGGCCTCTCTGAAGCCTGCTCCTGATTCACCACATCTGGTGGATTTCTTAGTGTCTGTGTTCTACGCTGTGTTGCCTGCATCTGTGAACCCAATAATATACAGTCTAAGAAACAAAGAAATCGAGGCAGCCTTGCAGAAGGTTGTATGGAAATTTACATGATTTTAGAAGAAAATAATTGATCTGGTATTTAAAGTGATTGAATTCTATTTTTAACTATTGCACTAGGCTTTTGTGACCTAGTGGAAAGTAATATGTATTTTAAATGCAATTTTATTTTAGGATATCAGAGGAAGGTTCAGGAATATAAGCCAACTGTGATTGCCTCTGAACACTCTGAGGGTGATCCATTCAAAACAGCCTTTCTGAAACACTGCTGTAAGCCTCCGAGTGCTGAAGATGTCTATGCCCTAATCTTTGGCAGGTATAAATATGATTCCTTACATAGAAAAGGAGACTTTGGTGATGTGACAAACTAAGGAACTTGAGGAGATTATACTGGATTATCCTGTTGGGCCTAATGTAGTTATGTAAACACCTTGATGTGGAGAACTTTTCTAATCTATGTCCAATGGGAGGGAAGTCTTTGGAAAAAGGAAAGTCTTACATTGTACTGCTGGCTTTTAAGATGGATGGTGGTCATGAGCCAAGAAATGTGGGCTGACTTTAGAGGGTGGAAAATACAAATGAATGGATTTCCACCAGAACTCTAGAAAGAAATGCAACCATGCCAGCCACTCCTAGATTTTCACCGGAGTGACAAGAATTGGATTTCTAAATGACTGCACTGTAAAATAATAAAATTGTTTCAAAGCACTGAATTTGTGACACTTTGTTACAACAGTGATAGTAAATTAAAAAAAGCCTCTAACCCCTGTACACATATGTGTTTTAAATTGAATTTCTGGTGGGAGAGGAGATTGCCATGCAAATAATGTCTTAGTAATAAGTTGATGAATATTGAAAAGGATTCACAATCTTTACTCTCTAAATTTTATAATTAGCGAAAAAATGTATATTTTTAGACTATTTTTACTACTATAAATAAATGCAAATTTAGTATACATTCAATTTAGTTATTGTATTTGCTATTGGAGAATTTATTAAAAATAAATTTGCTTACAGATTTTCTTTAATCACTCCCCTATTTTCTTATTTTGTTGTTATTGTTGATACTCTATATACTAAAATTAGTATATTCAGTGTCCGTTTTTGAATTTCCACACCTTAGAGTTTGTTTTTTAACATTATTTCTAATGTTACTTAAGATATTACAATGGAAATTAAAATATATGCTGTGTAGATGGGTTAAAAACTACCTAAAATATTAGCTTAAACATTCATTAAGGGATTCCAGAATTACATCAGCTCATAGATTAGGTTTGTTTTTCTGGAGTGCAACAGCTTATACATTTGATAGCATGGACTGGAGAAGTTCAGTTGTGTTTACCTTTTCTGTAAAAGTTTCTTGTCCAAATTCTTGGAAAGCATGAGAAAACAGATTTTGTTAGTTGCAGTGTAGGAGTCAGGACAGTAACTTTGAGCTGTTTCTTTGAATCCGTTATAATTTTTTATTCAAGTTTGAAGAGAAAGAGGAGAGAATTGGGCTAAAGTCTTTCTAGGGCCAGTGAAAAGTTTTCAGGTGGCCAGTACTCTCATTTCTGAGACATTCTTTCCCAGTCTGAAATAACACTTATTTATATATATTTCAGCAAGGTATCTTTTTAAGTTTATTATTATAATTATATGGTTTTTATTTTCATACTTCATCTGATACGTGGTATCAGTCACAAGTCTCAATACCATGGTTAATATCAGTGTGATTTACTGAACATACCGCTTCTTACCCTGATTTGGGACATCTGATTTGTCAGATACATATTATGATATCTGACTGGAATCCCCATTATTTTCTGTGCATATGAAGACATACATTTATTTATTTTAATATGTTATAAAACAATTATCTCCATAACATATTCTCTGTCTAATAATTGTGTCATATATTAAATGTAGCCATAATGCTAATTCTTACCTAACAGTAAATTGGTACTATTTAATGACTTACTAAGTGTAATTATAGTCTTATAATGCTATGAGAAAAAGCACTGAACAATACAGATAATAATTAGCATGCCTTATAGCAAGCCATGAAGATTGAATCTACAGTATTAGATAACAGCAAAAATTAATTTTTACATTTCCTTATTTTATATGCTTATCCACATAGTCATGCTCATATTTGTCTCATTAACATTCTGTGAGCTTCATATATCACTCTTCATAATGGGAAGAACTCACACTGAAGACTGTCCCCAGGGAAGGGAAACAACAATAGATAAATAAATAAGTGCAGCTACATCAAACAAAAACTGCACAACAAAATGAAATGGTAATCTTTTCAATGGGAACATGTATTTTCAAATGATATATCTGACAAGTGTTTAAAATTGAAAATACAGAAAATTTCTTGGCATGCAAGGTGAAAGAAAACAAATGATCTGTTTTAAAAAATGGTCAGAGAACCTGAAAAGACCTTTTCTCAAAGGCATACAGGTGACCAACATGGAGCTATGCTCAGCATCACTAATCATCAAGGGAATGCAAGTGATAACCATGATGAGTTGTTACTGCACGTCAGTCAGAGTAACTAAAACAAAAAGATAAGTAATAACAAGTGCTGGTGAGGATATGGAGACAAGGGAACCCTCATGCTCTGCCAGTGGGAATGTAAAGTGGTGCAGCCACTGTGGAGAGCAGTGTGGATTTTCCTCAAAAAACTAAAATAGAAAATGGAAATACCATATGAATTAGTATTTCCATTTTTGAGTTGTTACCATAAAAAACAAAATCTTTAATTCAGAGTGATACATGAATTCCTATCTTTATTGCATCAGTATTTTCAATGCATAAGATATGGAAGCAACCTAAGTGTCCATCAATAGAAGAATTGAAACAACACACAATGTAATATTACTCAACCTTAGACTAGGATGAAATGTTGCCATTT
>JAQQAC010002172.1:67964045-67982458 GCA_029783875.1 Phataginus tricuspis | reverse complement strand
AAATCTGTGGGACTCAGTGAAGGCTGTGCTAAGAGGGAAGTATATTGCAATACAGGACTACCACAGGAAAGAAGAACAATCCCATATAAACAGTCTGAACTCACAATAATTAAAGAAACTAGAGAAGGAAGAACAAATGAGGCCCAAAGTCAGTAGAAGGGGGGGCATAATAAAGATTAGAGAACAAATAAATAAAATCGTGAAGAATAAAACAAGAGAAAGAATTAATGAAAGCTGGAGCTGGTTCTTTGAGAAAATAAATAGATAAAACCCTAGCCAGACTTATCAAGAGAAAAAGAGATTCTACACACATAAACAGAATCAGAAATGAGAAAGGAAAAATCACTACAGACACCATAGAAATACACAGAATTATGAGAGAATACTATGAAAAATTATATGCCAACAAATGGGATAACTTAGAAGAAATGGAAAACTTTCTGGAAAAATACAACCTTCCAAGGCTGACCCAGGAAGAAACAAAAAATCTGAATAGACCAATTACCAGCAAGGAAATTGAACTGGTAATCAAAAAACTACCTAACAACAATACCCCGCTGAATTTTATCAAACCTTTGGTGAAGACCTAATACCTGTCCTCCTTAAAGTTTTCTAAAAAGTAGAAGAGGAGGGAATACTCCCAAAGTCATTGTACAAGGCCAACATCACTCTAATACCAAAACCTGGCAAAGACACCACAGTAATAGAAAATTATAGACCAATATCCTTGCTGAACATACATGCAAAAATACTCAACAAAATATTAGCAAACCAAATTCAAAACTACATAAAAAAGATCATCCATCATGATCAAGTGAGATTCATCACAGGGATGCAAGGATGGTACAACATTCGAAAATCCATCAATATCATCCACCACATAAACAAAAAGAAGGACAAAAACCATGATTATCTCAATAGGTGCTGAAAAAGTATTCGACAAAATTCAACATCCATTCATGATAAAAACATTCAACAAAATGTGTATAGAAGGCAAGTACTTCAACATAATAAAGGCCATATGTGACAAACCTGCAGCCAACATTATACTTAACAGCAAGAAGCTGAAAGCTTTTCCTTTAAGATCGGGAACAAGACAAGGATGCCCACACTCCCCACTTTTATTCAACATAGTTCTGGAGGTCCAGCCACGTCAATCAGACAACACAAAGAAATAAAAGGCATCCAGATTGGTAAGAAAGAACTCAAACTGTCCATGTTTGCATATGACATGAAATTGTATATAAAAAACTCTAAAGAATCCACTCCAAAACTACTATCTAATATCTGAATTCAGCAAAGTTGCGGGATACAAAATTAGCACACAGAAATCTGTTGCTTTCCTATACACTAACGATGAACTAACAGAAAGAGAAATCAGAAAAACAATTCCATTCACAATTGCATCAAAAAGAATAAAATACCTAGGAATAAAGCTAACCAAGGAAGTGAAAGACCTGTATTCTGAAAACTACAAGACACTCTTAGGAGAAATTAAAGAGGAGACTTACAAAAGGAAATGCATCCCACACTCTTTGCTAGGAAGAATAAATATTGTCAAAATGGCTATACTACCTAAAGCAATCTACAGATTCAATGCAATCCCTACCAAACTACCAACAGCTTTCTTCAATGAACTGGAACAAATAATTCTAAAATTCATATGGAACCACAAAAGACCCCGAATAGCCAAAGGAATCCTGAGAACGAGGAATCAAATGGGGAATTATGCTCCCTGACTTCAAGCTCTACTACAAAGCCACAGTAATCAAGACAATTTGGTATTGGCACAAAAACAGACCCACAGACCAGTAGAACAGAACAGAAAATCCAAACATTAACTCAAACATTTACAGTCAATTAATATTTGATAAAGGAGCCTTGGATATACAATGGGGAGATGACAGCCTCTTCAGCAGCTGGTGTTGGAAAAACTGGACAGCTACATGTAAGAGAATGAAACTGAACTACTGTCTAGCCCCATACACAAAGGTAAACTCAAGGTGGATCAAAGACCTGAATGTAGGTCATGAAACCATAAAACTCTTAGAAAAAAACATAGGCAAAAATCTCTTGGACATAAACATGAGCGACTTCTTCATGAACATATCTCCCCGGGCAACGGAAACAAAAGCAAAAATGAACAAGTGGGACTATATCAAGTTGAAAAGCTTCTGTACACCAAAGGACACCATCAGTAGAACAAAAAGACATCCTACAGTATGGGAAAATATATTCATAAACGAAGTATCTGATAAAGGGTTGACATCCAAAATATATAAAGAACTCACGCACCTTAACAAACAAAAAGCAAATAATCCAATTAAGAAATGGGCAGAGGACATGAATGGACACTTCTCTAACGAAGAAATTCAGATGGCCAACAGGCACATGAAAAGATGCTCCACATCGCTAATCATCAGAGAAATGCAGATTAAAACCACAATGAGATATCACCTCACACCAGTGAGGATGGCCAACATCCGAAACACAAACAACAACAAATGTTGGCGAGGATGTGGAGAAAAAGGGAACCCTCCTACACTGCTGGTGGGAATGCAAATTAGTTCAACCATTGTGGAAAGCAGTATGAAAGTTCCTCAAAAAACTCAAAATAGAAATACCATTTGACCCAGGAATCCCACTCCTAGGAATTTACCCCAAGAACGCAGCAGCCTAGTTTCAAAAAGACAGATGCACCCCTATGTTTATCGCAACACTATTTACAATAGCCAAGAAATGGAAGCACCCTAAGAGTCCAACAGTAGATGAATGGATAAAGAAGATGTGGTACATATACACAATGGAATATTATTCAGCCATAAGAGGAAAACAAATCCTACCATTTGCAACAACATGGATGGAGCTAGAGGGTATTATGCTCAGTGAAATAAGCCAGGCCGAAAAAGACAAGTATCAAATGATGTCACTGATATGTGGAGTATAAGAACAAAGAAAAAAACTGAAGGAACAAAACAGCAGCAGACTCACAGAACCCAAGAATGTACTAACAGTTACCAAAGGGAAACGGATTGCGGAGGATGGGTGGGAGGGAGGGATAAGGGGGAAAAGGGGTATTACGATTAGCACGTATAATGTAGTCGTGGGGGGGGACATGGGGAAGGCAGTATAACACAGAGAAGACAAGTAATGATTCTATAGCATCTTACTATGCTGATGGACAGTGACTGTAGTGGGGTATGTGGTGGGGATTTGATAATAGGGGGAGTCTAGTAACCATAATGTTGTTAATGTAATTGTACATTAATGGTAGCAAAAAAAAAATACATGCGATAAAAAGTAAATAAATAAATAAATAAATAGAAATACCAAGACTTGGCAAGGTTGTAGTGACATGGAACTCTTACACATTGCAGTTATGTAAACTCACATAATCACTTCGTAAATGTAAAGATGAGAGGCCCTAAATCCTATCATATTTCTAGGTATAATCCCTAGAAACACTGTGACATACATGCCCAAGGAGACATGTACACAGAAATTCATTGCTATGGTGTTTTAAATCATGTAAAATTAGAAATAACCAAAAGGTCCATAGATGGAGAAATAAATACATTATAGTATAGAAATTTACTGAAATACTTGAGGACAGCTAAAACGAGTAAATGGATAAATGTCAAAAACATATGTGAAGTAGGAAATAAAAGCAGCAAAAGCATGTATTTTTTACACATTTTAAGAACCCAAAAAGAATAAATTATACATTATTAAAAGCATATGCATACATAGTAAAAGTGTTTTTTTAATGCATGGGGATAATAATAAATCAAATATTAAAGACTACCTCCAAGTAGTCTTTTTCTAGGACAAAAGTATGGGAAAATCAGTCATATCATGGGGATTAGGCGGGGGATGGCAATTAACAATTTTTTTCTTTTAAGAAAATCTGCAGCAAAATGGAAAAATGTTACTATTTGTTAAAGCTAGGTGGAAGATGCAAAGGTGTTATATTTTTTCTGTCCTTCTGGTGTATTTAAAATATTTCCTAATTTAAATATTTACACAGAAAAAGTCTGGCAACATTGGGTATGCCCATTTTGAAAGGTCTATCCTGTAAGGATAGATGGTAGAAAAGGAATGTTTGCTTATAATGTGAAAAATATTGAAAACAGATTTAGTAAACAATGATATTATGTAACTATTGAAAAATTATAGTTCAAAAGCATGGTTATTAACTTGAAAAGATGTTGACAATATAGTAAGTGGAAAAAAACAGGCTATAAAATTAGAGGCTTTCAACTAAGGCATTAAATAGTTAAACCTTCTATATGCACAAACAGCCCAAAGGTCCATTACTGTATCTGCCATATTTTAATCTCTTATCAACTTGCAACCATGGAAAGAAGTTAACTATAAGGAGCCTAACGATAATAAAAAATGCAACAGATAATTCTAGCATTTCCAACAAGAAAGAGATTGCTATCCTACTGATACAGAACAGCTGCATTAGAAGCTAAAAACAATTATTTCCCAATGTCAGTGCCTACAATCCCACCTTTCCAGATGAGACCTGCTCTACATAATCATCCAGTCGGACAGTTAGCACAGTAGCATTAGTTACCGATCATACATACCAAAGGGCCAGGTAAGATATAACAAACTATGTACAAAATAAACCATCAGGTATCAGTGAAACCCCAAGCTATACTAACAGAATCATGTCATATTTATAAGACGAAAGAGTGGCAGCAGGAAATTTTGAGAGAGAAAAATACATTTGTCCTGTTACGTTTATACCCTCTAGTAAACTGGAAATTGACTTGGGTGCTGTGAAACCTGTGCTCCATATTCTGCTCATTAGAAGTTGTCCAAAAGGTCTAAGAATCATAATAGAGTCTATTTTATAAAAACTGCACTAGTATACTACAGGAAAACTGTTTACTCACAGTACTTCTGACACCAAATGTATGGGGGTTTTCCCACGCCAACCAATTCTCCAACTCTCCAGATACCAGCGGGGTGTCCTGCAATTCAATTCCGACACTAACTACCAAGAGTCAATACAGACCCTTCAGATTAAGGGCTCAGTCCCACAAGACTGCCCCCACTTCAGATGAAAATCAGAATAAGTGGGTTCCCATGTTACCCACACTTCTGTCCAACTTTGTACAAATCCTCATACTGATAATTTTGCTGTATAACAGCTCCCAGAACTCAGGGAAACACTTAGATTTAACAGTTTATTACAAAGGATATTGTAAAGGATATAGATGAACAGCCAGATGAAGGGATACAAAGGGCGAGATCCAGAAGAGGACTGAGCGCAGGAGCTTCTGTCCCTGGGAGGACAGAGTGTGCCACCCGCAGGGCACATGCATGTGCTCACCAACCTGGAAGCTCTTGGAACCCCATAGCTGAATCTTTATGGAGGCTTCAGCACACAGGCATGACTGATTAGAAACTCAAACTCCAGTCCCTCTACCTTCCCCAGAGGCGGGGGAGGGACAGGCTGAAAGGTCTGAGCCTCTAATCACACGGCTGGTTCCTCTAGCAGTTAGACCCATCCTGCAGCAATCTAGGGTCAAATCTAGAGTCACCTCATTAGCATGAGAAACTTACTAAGTCCAGAGATTCTCAGAATCTTAGAAGCTTTTATGTCAGAAACTAAGACAAATACTGTAACAAAAATGCTCCTATCATCCCTATTACTGAGGAAGTTACAAAGGTTTTAGGAACTTGTACCAGGAACTGAGAATGAAGAACAAATATAGATTTCTTTTTATATCATAATATTACACATACAATAAAAGAGTAGGGAGTTAGAACGCTAGGGAAAAATATTTTCATTATTATTCCTTTACTGTAAAAATATTTATTGAGTTCTTCATACCTTGATGAAGTATTTTGAGCCTGCTAGGACAAACAAAAATAAACGGCATTTAGTGTGTAAAAATGAAGAATGGCTCAAGTTATATAATGGGAGTTGGATGTGAGATGTTCTAAATCTCAGCTTCAGAAGAATTGATTTTGAACTGAATCACCCTTTGAGAGAAGACATATCAGCTCATATAATTTCATCAACCAAGAGAATGTTGGCAATCACTGCACTAAGGAAAAAGATGACAGGCTAAGTAAAGCCCCCAGCCCCCTCCTATCTTTTCCCCTCGCAGTCTTCAACTACTAATGGTACTTTGTTCTTCAAGGGCGTTGGTATGAAGATTTTGTGAGACAAAGCTATTACAGATACATCACCCCTTGTATTTTAACTTCAATTTCTTTGCTGATAAAGTGGAAGCTTGATTTTATATTCCAGCAAAACTAAGCTCATTTTTAGCACATCATTTGGTTTTTCCCACCATGCATGTGGTACTATCTCAGTACACTTCCTTCGCTCCCTGCCCCCTCAAATAAACAGTAAGATTAATATTTCCTATAACTGGCACGGCTAAAACTAAAATGCAAAAGGGACTGTAACATGACAGAAGCTAGTCTTAATAACTGGATACCATATACTTAGCCATTTCCACTGGAGAGTGACAAAAACAATAGAAAAATATTGGTATCAATTCTATCCTTAAAAGTCTTTCTCTTTTTAATAATATAAACTTACCAAGAGTGAAGAAGTTGTTTTTTTACACAATAATTATTCCAAACTCCTGCCTCTGCTGCCACCATTGGTTCACCTACAAAGTAAAAACAAATGTTTTAATACTACAATCTTGATATATTCTGTTAATATTGGTTGTATAGTCTGACAATATTTAATATACCGTCACAACTGCTATGCCAAGGCCCCCAGTGACCCCCATGTTGTCAAATCCAGGGGTCACCTCGCGGGCCTCTTCTATGAGCAGCGCTTAGCACAGCTGACCACACCCTCCTGACGACTCTTCCTTCACTCGTCTTCCAGGACATCACATTCCCCGGGTTCTTTTCTTTTGCCCTAGTGGCTCCCTTCTGTCTGCTTCGCTGGTCCTTCCTCTTCCTCCCTGAGCTCTGAATGCTGGAGGACCCAGCAGCTCTGTCCTGGATTCTTCTCTTCTCTCTCTACACTCACTCTGTAGGTGACCTCATCCAGTTTTCTGGATTAATATTAGACACACTGGCAATTCTCAAGTTTCATCTCCAACCTAGACCTCTTTCTTGAGCCCCAGACTCATACATCCCAATGTCTATATGGCTTGAAAGCATATACACTTCAAACTTAACTTGGCCAAAACTCAATGTTGCTCTGCCCCCATCAGCCCCTGCTCTGTCCGCAGCCTTCTCCAGTGCAGTTCATGGCTATTCCGACCTTCCAGTTGCTGACACCTCAGAGGGGCTGCAGTGATCCTTTAAACATGATAGATGATGTCACACCTCTGCTAAAAATTACGCCTTATCCCACTACAGTAAAAATCATAGTCCTTAGGCCCATCATACTCCTGCATGATCTGACTTCCTATGGCCTCTCTCGTTTCCTGCAGCCTCCTCAAAAACATCAGACACGGGCAGAGGAAACTAGGACACTCCTACCCCAGTTTCCCACATGGCAAACTCCCTCACTGCCTTTCATTTTCTTCAACAGACATCTTCTCAGTGAGGCCTACCCTGACCACCTTCTTTAAATTGCAACCCCCTCCCCACCCTCCTACGCTAGCATTCATTTATGTCTTTTACAGAACGTATTACTTTTTAAAATGCTAAAGGAACTTATTTATTAGTTATTATTTACTATCTCTTTTAGGTCTGGGTGACTCCCTAGCAACACATAACGACCACTCAGTAACCATTTCTTAAAGAACTTTCTTTCAAAGAAGTTCAAAACTAGACTAAAGGTAACCAAAATTTAAATATTAAAGTCACCCAAACCTTCACTGTAAGTTCTGTGTCACTGTAGTATGACCTTTTTCTTTATTAAGCAGCTAATTTTTCTTCACTTTCTTACCTGTATTGAAATCTACGCCAACAGACTGTTTTGAATCCGAATGTGCGGTCTGAACTTTTCATAGCATTTCCTGAAGGTCATGGCCAGAATTCTGAGCAAGAACCTTTAAGAATAAAAATAATAATAAATAACTCGTGTGGAATACACTCACATATATATTTGAATATCAAATATAAAAAAGGTGCTGCTCTCTAGTCTTGTAAGAACACATCCGTAATAATCATCTTCCTTTGAAGAGTTCCATTCTTAATCTAATCTAAATCAAATTATTTTGTGTAGGTAACAGTTTTTATATTTACTTAAACATTTTCCCTATGTCCCTCATACTAAATTCTGAGGACATTAGAGTTCCCCACCACTACCTCACTAGCTTAATTTCCCTCCTTGCAAAAAAATGTTTTAATAGAAGGAAGTAGAATGGTGTTCTTGTTTCCCCCAGTCCCTCTAGCCACATGCCTTCCAGCTTTTCAGGGCACCTGCTGAAGGAGACCTGCCTGTCTGCAGTGCCTCTGCGCCCTCATAAAGAGAGTCAGGATCCGTGGGGACGGGGTGGAGATACCTGCACTCCAAACCAACTGGTCCCCAACCAACAACTGCGGAGCAAAATGTGCTGCCCAGGCACGCTGGGCTTACCAGTTTGTGTCAACTAGCAGTTAATTGCTTACTCATTTTGCTGCTTTGGGGAAAGAGAACAATAGATATCTGATTTACAAAGACTCTATGAATAATTTTAAAGCAATTATAAAGAGACTTTGCCAGTTTGTTAGTAACATTTTGATTCAAGTTAGTAGCATATCTGAAATAGTTTTTCTGTGTTTCTAAGTGATTAACAACCAGACTAAGGTACATGTATCTGTCCTTCTGCTGATACATGGAAAAGATCTGGTTTCTTTTCCTTTCTAGGAATTATAATGAGAATGACAGAGGCAAGTGAGTATTGAGAGGACTAAACAGCCTGACATTCCACTGCTCACGATGTGAAATGAGAATTCTTTGGATACCACCAACAAAACAAAGGTCTACCCGAAAATCTAATTAAATATTAAACTCTAGACTTTTCATTATAATTAACCATGAACCATTTTTGAGGGAAATTTTTGGAACTACTTCAAGTTTTGATGCTCAGAGATGCAAGCACGGGGGTAATTTAGCTATTCCATCAATCTCCTACAAGGATTCTGAGCTGGTGTCCCCAAAGTTTCTCTGCTTTAACTATAAAATATCTTAGATAAACCTGTGTGGAGAACTGCAAATAAAAATCTGTCTTTCTACTTTGCTGTTAGCTAATATGGGCAATTTATAATTGAACACCTAATGTCTAACCAGTTGCTCTCTGGGCAGCTGTACCTTTGGGATAACGAGTACCGCATCAGCAAATGCTTGGACTCCAAGACGAGCTCTTCCTTTTATACTGTGCTTGTATGGAACAAGCGCTTCTGCTATTGCCACTTCCACTGCACCTGCTCCCGGAACCACACGACCTCGTGAAGGAAAAAGAAAAGACTGGCAAGACGTGCCATACAGGAAAACCAGAGAAAAAAAGCAATTAGCTACTCAAGTGTGTTCAATTTTCTTACCTACATCTAAAATGTAGGGTTTTAAATATATATAGAAATATGGTAAGTTGCATAGCTCAGTGATTATGCAAATATCTTGTGAAGCATCCTGAAGTTACATACCATTCGATAATTAAGCATATCACAATTGGCCACAAATAGCTTATTTCTTTGCATATAAGGATGGACATTTCTCTACCTTCATCTCACTCCTTTATAACTACATTTAAAAGGTAGTTATTTATAATTTCTAGAGGCAGGTAACTAATTGTAATATCTGATTTGAAAATTTTTTAGGTCAAGATAACTTGGACACAGTTTTGGTATAGAATTCTGGGGACTCAATGAAGTATTTGTTTTCTATACTGCAGCAGAGCCTGAACCCACTACCTGAGGGAAAAAGAAATGTAAATGTTCTTATGAGTCTAAGGCAAAGCTCTGGTTAAATACCAATTTTCACATCGGAATATGAATTTTATACCTACTTAAATAGTTTTATAAAGTCTCTGATTCTTCTTCAAATCAGCAAATTTTCTTTGGAATCACCTATCTTTAAAGCAAAACAACGCAAAAAGAATCTCTCCTTTTACCCCACATCATTTTTTAATTACGACCTCCTTTTCTGCTTCACTAGACAACACAACTGCTCAGAGTTGTCTACCCACAGATGATTACAGCCTCACCTCCCACTCACACTTTCTAAAAAATTCCCTGTTAAATACTGAATACACACAGAAGATATTTATATGTATATGGTATAAAGAATAGATGTACAAACAAATGTACCCATGTACCTACCACCCAGCTTAAGAAACAAAACATTAACAGTAGCTTTGTAAACTTCCCTGATACCACTCTCCTGTGAAAACACAACAGAGCAAAATTTGTGGGATGTGACTGAAGCAATAAAGAGAAATTTATATTGCTAAGTACCTATACTAGAAAAGAAGAAAAGTCTTAAACCAGTGACCTCAGTGTCTACCTTAAGAAACTAAAAAAGGAAAAGCAAATGAAAGTTAATATAAGCAGAAGGAGGAAAACAGTACACAGTGGAAGTTAGTGATATAAAAATGACCAATGTCAGAAAAGGTAATATCACTACAGATTCTACAGATATTAAAAGGATAATAAGGGAATATTATAAAAAACTTTATGCCAATAAACTTGAAAACTTGGAACAGGGATTGGCAAACTTGTTGCAAAAGGCCAGATAATAAATATTCCAGGGTCTGTAGGCCATACCATCTCTATTTGCTGATTTGAAGAATAGTTGCAACTATTCAACTTGCCACCATACCTCAGAAATAGCCACAGACAATAAACAAGTGAGTGAAGCTGTGCTCCAAGAAAACCTTATTTACCAAAAAGAGGCAGGAAATCAGACTTTGCCCATAAGCAGTAGTTTGATGATCTTCACTTAGATGTAGTGGACAGATTTCTTGAAAGACACAAACTCAAGAAAAATAGATAAACTCGATAGCCCTCTATCTATTAGAAAGATTCAATGTGTAGTTTAAAATCTTCCCATAAAGAAAACTACAAACCCAGATGGGTTTACTAGTGAAGCCTATCAAATAAATATTTAAGGAAGAAATAATACCAATTCTACACAAGAATTAAACAATTTCATAACATTAAAGAGGAAAAAATATTTTCCAACTCATTCTTTGGGGCCAGCATTATTCTAACAGTAAAAAAGATAAAAGCATTACAAGAAAAAAACATAAAAATACCCCTCATGAATATAGATGTAAATATTTTTAACAGAATTTCAGCAAATCAAGTCCAACAATATATAAATGATAATACACATAGCAGCATTATTCACAATAGCCAAAAGGTGAAGCAATCCAAGTTTCCATCAGAAGACGAATAGGTAAATAAAATGTGGTACATACATACCATGGAATATTATTCAGCCTTAAAAAGGAAAGAAATTCTGACACATGCTACAACATGGATGAACCATGAAGACATTTTGCTAAGTGAAATAAGCCAATCTCAGAAACAAACACTATATGATTCTACATAGAATAGTCAAATTCATAGAGACAGAAAGTAGAATGTGGTTTCCAGGGGTTACATGGAGAAGGAAATGGAGAGTTATTGTTTAATGGGTATGGAGTTTCAGTTTTGCAAGAGGAAAAATGTTCTGTGGATGGAGAATGGTGACTGTTGCACAACAGTATGAATGAATGTACTTATTGCTGCTGAAGTGCACACTTAAAATGGCTAAAATGACAAATCACATATAGGTGTGTGTGTGTATATATGTATATGGATATCTCCACAATTCTAAAAAGTAATTTTTAAAACTGTAATCACTTTTAAAAATAATAATACATTATAACTAAGTAATGTTTATATTAAGACTATAAGGCTGATTAAACATTTGAAATCAATGTAATATGCCACATCAACTGAAAGAGAAATACCCTATGATCATCTCAAAAGATCCAGAAAAAGCAACTAATAAAATACAACATCTATTCTCAATTAAAACTCTCAGTATAAGAAGAGAACTTCTTCAATCTGATAGAAGTCTTCTATGAAAAATCTACAGCCAATAAATATCATACATAGTAGAGAGAGACTGAATGTTTTCCCCCAAGATTAGGAATGAGGAAAGGATACCCACTCTCACCATTTCTGTTCAACATTGTTTTGAAGGCTCTAGCCATGAAATAAGGGGAAAAAAATAAATAAAAGGTAGCCAGATTGGAAAGGAAGAAGTAAAATTGTCTTTGTTAGCAGACAACATGACCATTTATATAGACCATTCAATGAAATCTGTAAGAAAGCTACTAAAACAAATAAGTGAGTTTAGTAAGGTTGCAGAATTTCAAGATCAATATACAAAAATCAAATGTATTTCTATATGTTAACTAACAATCAGAAATAGAAAATTAAAAAATATGTACAAGAGGATCCAAATACATGAAATACATAGGGTTAATCTGGAAAAAAAAAAGATGTTCCACTAAAAATTAAAAATTATTACTGAGATAAATTCAAAAAGGCCTAACCAAATAGAGAGATATACCATGACTCAATATTCTTAAAATATCAATTATTCCAAACTGACCTATAAATTCAGTGACATTCCAATTCAAAATCCCAGCAGTCTTTGGGTTGAAATTGACAAGCTAAAATTCATATGGAAATGCAACGGAATTAAAATATAATTGAATAATTTGAATAAGAACAGAATGGGGGGATTAACAGCACTGATTTAAAAACTTATTATAAAGTTACAGTAATTAAGGTACTATAATTAAACACTGAGACAGACAGACAGATCAATGGAACAGAGTAAAGAACCTAGAAATTGGACCACACAAATATAGACAAATGGATTTTCAACAAATGCAAATGCAATTCAGTGGTAAAAGGATAGTCTTTTCAACAAACAGAGCTAGAACAATTTGATACTTACATGCAAAAACCAAACTTAGATCCATACTTTACACCATATACAAAAATTAACTTAAAATTATTCATAGATTTCATACCCTATGATCATCTACAGTTTTACAGTAAAACCTAAGACTGTAACACTTCTAAAAAAAAAAACCGAAGAAAACTGTGACACTGGGTTAGGTAAAGATTTCTTAAATACCACACCAAAAACATAATCTATGAAAGAAAAATTGATAAATTAGACTTCATCAAAATTAATAATTTCTCTTTGAAAAACAGCTTAAAGGAATAACAGAACAAGCCACAGAGAAGGAGAAAATATTTGCAGATTATATATCTTCAAAAGTATTTATATCCAGAATACACAAAGAACTCTCAAACTCAACAACAAGAAAACAAACAAACCCATTTTTACAAAGGGTAAAAGATTTGAACAGGAACTTCACCAAAGACATATAGATAGCAAATAAGCACATGAAAAAGATGCCCAACATCAGTGATCATTAGGAAAATGCAAATTAAACCAGTTTTGCCTTTCTAAACTTTAGAATGGCTAAAATCAAAATGACTGACCATTACCAAGGATTAGTAAGGATGCAGAACAACTGGAACACTCAGACCTGCTGGCGGGAATGTAAAATGGTACTTGGAAAAATAGTTGGGCAGCTTCTAAAAAGTTAAACGTGTATCTTCCCTAGCCACTGCATTGCTAGGCATTTACCTAAGAGAAATGAAAACGTATATCCACACAGAGACTTGTACACAAACGTTCACAGCAGCTTTATTTGTAATTGTCAAGAACAGTAAACAACCAAATGTCCATCGACAGGTGAATGGATAAACAAATTGTAGTACAGTATAGTGTATTCAACAATGGAATACTATTTAGCAATAAAATGGAATGAACTACAGATAAACATCATCAATTAATTTAAAACTAATTATGCTGAGTAAAAGTAGCCAAACCAAAAAGAATATGTACTATATTATCCCATTCACATAAAATTTCAGAAAGTGCAGACTAATCTATAGCAACAGAAAGCAGACTGGTGGTTGCCTGAAGATAGGGTGACATGGAGGGGCGGAAGGGAATGATTACCAGTGGACAATGAAGTAACTTCTGGGTGATATATATGTTTATTATCTTGATTAGGGGGATAGATTCATGGGTGTATACTATAAATATGTCTACTTCATTACATGTAAATTATACCTCAATAGTATTATTTTTTTCAAAACTAAGTGGTTGAAGTAAATATATATATATATATATACATAGTAATCCATACATTTTTCTGTATTCTAAATCCTAAGAATCAGGTTGAACTACCAAAGGCAACATACCTGAATCATGTTATGTTTATCTTCTTGAAAAAATATGCTGCTAGCTTTTATCAAAAGGCACTACAAAAAGGAAGCACTGACTCTTATATAAGGCCCTATATTTTTTCAACTCAGGAACTGATGTTCATTCAATAATGAGGCCTATATAACTGATTGTACCTCTTTGTATCCTGGTAGACTGAATAGTTACAGTGACTACTACTCATTTGCTATATTTATATTCTTTTTTCCTCGGTTCTAATTTTCAATATCGTCTTTTGTTTTACCATTATTTCAAGGTGTGCTCTTGCTTATCAGACAAATTGACCTATTATTTATAGTTTCTTACTCTATTTTTTTTGAGATGGTATAAAATAAAAAATATAAAGCTTATTACTCTATTTTTTTGAGATGGTATACATGGTATAAACTTCAGCCATTTAAGGTACACTTTTCAGTAGTTTTTATTATATTCACAAGGCTGTGCAACCATCACCATTATTTAATTCCAGACCATTTTCCAAAAAACCCTGTACCCAATAGTAATCATTCCCTACTTCCCCTCTCCTGCTAACCTACTTTTTGTCTGTACGGATTTGCCTCTCCTGGATATTTCATATAAATGGGATCATATCATGCATAGTCTTTTGTGTCTAGGTTCTTTTACTTAGCATAACAGGTTCAAGGTCATGTTGTAGCAGGTCAGTATTTATTCTTTTGTGGTTGAATGATACTCCATTCATTGTATGGATATATTTGTATCATTTCCACTGTTTGCCTATTTGAATAATGCTATTACAAACATTCGTGTACAAGTGTTCTGTGTGGACATGTTCTCAACTCTCTTGTATATATACCTATAGGTTGATTTGCTGGGTCATATAGTAACTCTATTAACTTTTTGAAGAGCTGCCTAATTTCCAATAGTTCCCATCAGAAATGTTGAGGGTTCCAATATCTCCACATCTTTGCCAAAGTTTATTATTGTCCAACTTTCTGATTATAGCCACCCAAATGGTTGTGAAATGGCATCTTGTTGTGGTGTTGATTTTCATTTCCCCAGTGACTGATGATGTTGAGCATTTTTTCATGTGCTTATTATTCTATTTTTAAAATGTGTGCATTTTCTGAATTATCTACCCTAACTCCTTTTAGAAAGAAGTTGAATATAAATTATCAGTAAAAAATGCTAATATTCTTCCCTCATCTTAAAATTACACTGCAGCTGAGTTAATAGAAGGAGTTCTAAGCTTTTCCAGTTCTGCAAAGATAAGAACTCATCCCATTACCATGGTTTTAAAAATAAATTCCTAAAAATAAAAAATGATACTATAGCATTAAGTTGCTTTTTCATTTCACAAAAAGAAGTTAATTTAAAAAGCAGCATACTATTAAGAATATTCCAATGGGAAATCTTCACAATCCAAACTATAAATTGTCCAAAGTGAAATAAGAGAATAGTAATCATTCACTTCTTTGAAAATACTGCATATACCATGATAGATTTATTGCTACTCTTAAAAAGCATATCCCCCACAAAAAAAGCTTACCATCTTCAATGGCATTTTTGAAGTTCATCCCGTACAGCATCCTTGATTGGCGTGAGGGTATGCTTATTTGGTCCTCTGATCAAAAAGGTGACAGAGCGAGGGTTAATACAGGTCTCGATTAAAGTGAACTTATCTTCACCCTAAAGGATAGTCCACAAAGATATAACTTTAATATTTAATGTCATTATGAAGTCAAGACTAGTTTATAAGAGACTCCAAACTTCATGTGAATTTTATCAAATGTAACTAAACATATGTTAAAAGCAGTTAATATCTATTTAAACTCTTAATAAACATTTAGATGAATAAATTGTACTGTCATGTGGATTATTCAGACCTCAAAATATAAAATCTTAAGTAAAAGGTTCAATATTTTTTAAAAAGGTTTACTATTCACTTTACAACCACTGCCCAAAGAAATACTCACTACTGTACACTCATGTACAAGACCAGCATGTCCCAAGCAATCTACACTGAGGTGTTCAAGGGAACTCACAGCCACTCCACCACAAGCAAGAGAGAGTCTGAAATTACATTGATGTCACCATAACTTTGATTATGGAAAACATAAAGACTAATTTCCTAAAGGTTAACAAGGTATCTAACACAGAAGACTGCATTCTCACTGTATTGTGTTGTTTTTAAAATCTGTTTTAAGATGAAAACCTTCCTTGTACTTCAACAAAGTTCTGAGTTAGATTAACAATCTTGACTTTTGACAGTTCCATTATTTACTGAAATTAAAAACAAAATTTGGAATATGTATACACTATTTTGCTCAACAATGTTTATGTACAACTATAAGGAATACACATGGGATAATTCAATTTAATCTGTTAAAAAATTTAGAATACATAATTATCTGCAAGCTTACCTTTCCATATTTCTTCTTTTTGCTCTGCAAAGAGCTACTATACCATGTTTTGCCAGGGTGTCAAAGGAAAATGGATCAGTTCCCTATAATCAGAAGTTACAAGCACATTTTAAGCCAGTAGTTCTCAAACTTTTTGGTCTCAGCACTGCATCACACTAAAAAATGATCAAGAACCCAAAGAACTTTTGTTTACAAGTGGTGTATCTCTAATACTCATTGTATTATAAAATTGAGAAATATAAAAAATATTAATTCACTTAAAGTAATAACCAGCCCATTTTATGTTAACATAAATAACACATTTAATAAAAATTTACTACACTTTTCCTAAACAAAAAACATTGTCTTACATTTTTGTAAATCTTTCCAATAAATCTTAATAGAAGACAGTTGATTCACATTATCTGCTTCTCTATTTAATTTGGTGCAATATGTTGTTTTGGTTAAAGTACAGGAAGAAAACCTGCCCTCACATGCTATATACTGCAAAAAGGAGGAATATTTTAATAGTGTTTTCAGATAAATATGGATAGTCTTCTTTGATACTATACCAAAACCCAACAAGTGGTAGTTTCTTAAAGATTAGTTTCAATGTGGAATACAGAACCATATGAATGAACTTTTCATGTTCTCTCACATTAAAATCAATTTGTCTATTTTGTACTTTGAATGTATTATTTATCCATGCATGATTTTGTTAAATCATGCATATTTTTAGTCATTTAGAAAATGTTCGTTCACTAAGTCAAGCAGAACTTCCAAATATTGGCATATTTTGTGGTTAAACAATATCAAAAATATACTTGCCAATATCATCACTAATATCTTTTAAGTATTAGAAAGCTGTCAAGCTCATAATGACAGATACAAGTTTTCCCAAATTGTAATTTTTGTTTGAAAGCTCAAATGTTATGATTGGCAATGAACACCATCAGTTGTTCTTCTTGAAGTGGTTCATTTTTGAGAAAAACCTATTAAATATCCAGGTCTAAATAAACATAGTTTGTCTGTCAGTCATTATTTCAAGTAAAAATGATATTCTGTGAAAAAAGTGGCTAGTTTGGCTTCCAACTCAATTACACAGGAGCTCTTCTCAAGACAAACATAAGTTTGATGTGCGGCAGGAGTGTTTTGTGCATACTTCACATTGTGTCACCAGAATTATAAAAGGATGCATAATTAAGAATCAAAATTTAATAAAATTGGTAGGTTTTTCCACTTCGCCAAGATATTCTTAAAAGAAACTGCCTTTTTTTTTTTTAACTGTAAGTGTGTGGTAGCGTGACGTAAAGAATGTGATGACTGGAAATACAGTTCGGTGCTACTGCTTTGATCTGTACTAAGGTGCCAGCAGTTTTACTTACCATTGCTTCTGCATCCTCACTGCAAATGACAATACAATGTAAAAGGCATTTTTATTAACATTATGAAAATAGAGTTGATCTCATAGGCTCGCTGACATATCCTTAGGGAACCCCTAGGAAGAGGTTCACAAGACTACACTCTGAGAAATGCTGAAGAACACTTTTAAACAGTTAAAATCTAAACTTTCTCACCTTTTGATTAAGGACAACAAATCCTTTACTGGACCCAGCACAGACTTTGTCTTTCAGGTCTATTATTTTTTGTACTCTATCTTCAATAAATTTTCTTTCAGCTTTTACCAATTTCTCTTTCTCTTCTGCAGTCTTATAAAAGAAGCCAGAACTCACCTCTCTAAAAGATTAATAAAAATAAGCTAGGAAAGACAGGTGGGGGGCAGGGAAAAAAGGAAAAGGAAGAAGGAATTTACACTAAACATT
>JAQQAC010002172.1:67923556-67963545 GCA_029783875.1 Phataginus tricuspis | reverse complement strand
GTGAGCCCAGGTTGAGACCGCTGCCCCAGATGCATCCTGTCATAAATCCTCCATCCAGCCCTCTTGTCCCAGAACTTAAATGAGTATTAACCCTTAAGAGGGAGAGAAAGGGGTTGATGTCAAGGCGACACTCCAAGCACACAAGTCTCAAACTGAATTCCTGGGTGCCCCAAGCTTCCAAGAAAGGGGTCTGCTCACATCATTGCCAGGGGTCTTTCTGGGTCAGGAATTCTAAGGAGTCCCAGGAAGATTAGATAATCTGAATGGAAAGATGCTGGAAAGCCTTACAAAGTGCCCATCAGATTACATCTTTAGTGAGGCTCAAGTCCAGGACTCAGGGGGCCTGTGGTCTGAGGGGGCCTCTTTCCCTCTGGTGCTTACAGAGATGGGTGGGCAGGGGCCCACCTCAGAGCTGGATCCCAGGAGAGGAAATTTCAAAGGTTCCACTCTTGACTTTGGGTGCTAGTTAGTAGAGCTCAAAATAGGTCTGGCAGGGGCACCTGGGCATCCCAGATCCATCTCCAGGCACCTGTTCTCTACCCCATTTCCCACTCCCTCTCAAAGGAGCAGGCCCTAGGGAACCATATCCAGGGTGAGCTGGGAGACTGCTCCTGGCCAGTGTGGTCTATACTGGGACCACAGTAGCTCAGGGTGGGGAACCAGCACACAGGCCCAGACAGCAGAGGGAAGTGGTGCACTTTCCCCCAACCCCACCATACCCCAGGAATTCATTTTTATTAGAAGTGGGTGGGCAGGCACCCTATGCACCTGCAGAGCTGAGGCCCCAGGGATGCACTGCGCTGCCCCTCCATCCCAGCCAGGCTGACCCTGGGGGAGACACTAAAAGAGCAGAATTCACCCCCCACAGACCTACTGGCTCCCTCCTGGCGGGAGCACAGCACGCTGGGGGGCCGGGGGCTGGGGGAGGGAAGGGAGGTGTCCTGAAGGTGCTGACATGGAGCCCGGTTCCCAGGGGAGGTAGCATGTTGTGGTTGCGGGCCACCATGCAAAGGTGGGTAGGTGAGAGGAGAAAGGGGAGCCTGCAGACCCCAGCGGGGTGCGGTGCTGCAGGACAGCTGGGCAGAGGTGTCTGGGATGGCTCCTACGGGGCAGGAGGAGTCAGGAGAGAGCAGGCTGGTTGGGGGCAGGGGAGATCACCAAGCACCTGGGTGCTGAGGGTGGGGGAGGCCGGCTCAGGCCCAGAGCGGGGCAGATGACTTGACTGAATTGTCTGGCTGGCAACAGTGCCCAGGGACTTTGCAGATACCATCTCTGAAAGTGTGGGAACCCCAGGAGGCTGCCCCTCAGTTCAGAGTGTCCAGTTGGCTCTGCCTTCTTCTGCCTTTGGGTCATGCCAACCTTTCCTCCGTGTACTTCACAGATCCGAACAAGAGACAGAGTGTTCGATAGCATCAGCCACCTCATCAACCACCACCTGGAGAAGAGCCTGCCCATCGCCTCTGTTGAGAGCGAGCTCTGCCTCCAGCAGCCAGTGGAGAGGAACCCGTGACCCGCCAGCACCCTGTCCTGACGCAGCACCTGTGGTCAGGAGGCCCCAGTCCTTCTCGGTAGATGGGTGTGGGGCTGCGGGACCTTGGGCAGCTGCCTCAGGCTCAGAGCCTTGTTCACAAGCCCCAGGAGGAAGGTTCCAGAAAGCGCAAGGTTTATAACTTGTTCCGACGTTTCCTGTGCATATTGGAGGTGTACATACCTGTACATCCTGTACAAAGTATCCCTCTATATTTATATTTTTGAAGACTAAGAAAGATGTAAGACTAACGTTCTGGGCTGTATGTTTTTAATGAAAAAAAATAATAAAGTTTGACTGTAGTTGTCCAGGCAAAAATTTAATTCAGCTGACCCACTCCACTGGGAAATCCCACTAGGAAGGTGTTACCCGCAGGCTTAGCTAATAAGCACAACAACACAGGGAATAGAAGAAAGCAGGAGGGCTGGTAATAGACGAGTTGTAACAGAGGAAGATGTTATCCAAAGAGGTCTCAGTCTGCACGTCAGCCGGGGTGACTCACGGGTCCTCCGGGATGTGAGTGCCCCCCTCCTCGGCGACCTGCCCGGGCTGTCTGCACCACACCTGCCTGCAGGGGTTTCCCGCGCTGGGGAGCTGGGCTCCTGCTTTTTCAGGTCATGCTGAGCACAGGAATGCCGTCCTTGACCCTGGCTGTCCAGGGGTTCTTGAGGACTCATTTTACTGCCAAATATGGCACAAAACAAGCCTCACTGTTGAAGATCTTGCCTGGTGAATGCCACCATGGCTTTTATCCATATGATGAACAAACGAGTATGTGTGGAGGGGTAACTGGGCACAGTCTTGGTTTCTGTGCCCTTCTAGCCAATGGGTTAGTAGCTAATAAGCCTGCTCACCCCTCATATCCAGCAGAGAGCAACGCAGGTGCAGTAGCTGTGCCAAAGACAGAGGCAAACGAGGGAGCTCAGCCCTGAGACCCCCGCGACACCGTTGCTCCCGGGTCTGTGCTCGCTTGGAGCTGCGGCTCAGGGGTTTTGCGGCTCAGTCTGAGGCTCCGCTCCTAGCGTGACAGGTGGGTAACGTGGCTGCTGTCCCTGCAGCAGGCATCCCCTCGCACTGTGGAAGGGCGTGTGCCCCGCACAGCGCCTCGGCTTAGCTCCCCACCTCGAGGTGAAGCGCTGCGAGGCCCCAGAGGGTCCTGTGCTGTGAGGACGTCCGCAACCGTTTATAATCTTAAAATATCTGGGTTGAGATTCCATGTGATTTAACAGATGTTGTCTTTTAGGAGATGGAAGCCTGCATTTGTCAGCTGGCACCGTCTCATGGTGGTACAACACTGGCCCTTGTACCCGTGAATCCCTACTGCGTGGCACCCCATTGACGTGCAACAGAAAGACACCCCCACACACTTAGAGCTGGAGGGCAGTAAACTTGCTGCTTCACGAATGAGGAGTTAAGGTAGATTTTTAAAATTCTGATGAGTAGTGATCCTTGAAGTTCTAATACTAAATGAACCCCATTTCTAATTTTGGGGGGTGCATATGGCCAGGAAGGAGGAGGGGCTGGAGGTAATGGGTGTGTAGACTTCTTTGGAGTTTTTGTCCTTTTGAGGGTCCAGTGAATCCAAGGTGACTTCAATCTTCTAGGACGTCTGCAGTGAATTGGAACTCATCTTAGACCACTGATCTAGACGAATCTGCCTCTTCTCAGATGGTTTGAGTTTCAGTCCCAGGATGGATCCCTGCTCCAAGAAGCAGGAGCAGTGGGGCTGAAGCGGGAATGGGGGCTAGCAGCTGCTTCAGGCTTAGGCTCTGTGACGATGAGGACTTTGGGGTGGCTGCGGGCAGTGCCCCTCACTCGGTCTCCTGAGGCTTGCAGCCCTGCAGACATATACAAAGGTCTGACCTCTGTGGGGACACACAGCCCTTGTGTGTGTGAATGTAGTCACGTATAAACACAGATAAGATGACCCTTTACAGCCTTGCATGCCCCCTGTGTAAGGCCACAATGCCAGTGTGAAGGGCAAAGCAGAGTAGGTCAGGCCAGCTAAGGACCATGAGCACCTGAGCATTTGACCTGCCTTCTTTTCCTCTTGGGGGACAGAAACAATGGTTGTCTGTAGTTTTAGCTGCTTTCTGCTCTGAAGCTGATGTTTATCTCAATGGAGAAAAGCAACACATATCATTTTTTTGCATGAGAATCAATTCAGAAAATTTAAATCACGGGGGATCAAGTTTTATTTCAATATGGTCACAAAATATGCATTTTAAGCTCAGATTACTGGACTGCTTACAGTATGCCATGGGAACGGGCCCTTCTTGCAGCCACCAAGCACATGTGAGATGTGGCAGATGGCAGGGCTTTCTACACCGTGTCCCCTCCTACTCTGACTATTTTAGAGCCCATCTCCTCTCCAAGCCCCATGTAATGGGCTTTCCTGTGAGCCTCACTCACAGATGGAGAAACCGAGGCTCTGCAGGTGCACTGCCTTGCGCACAGCAGCAGAGCTCAGTGGCTCCCTCCACATTTCCTAGAGCTCTGCTGCTCTTGCAATGAAGGATCCCCAGGCCTGGGCCCCACATGATTTTCCCCACTACACCTCTGCCTGGGCAGGGTGGAGGCTTCCAGGGCCTCAGAGCCACTGAACGTGGCACTGAGCCACCTGGGCTGCTGTCCCTCTCCAGGGCCCCACCCCCTGACCCCAGGCAGGCCTAACAGTCCTATGATGCCTGTCTGGAGGCCCCTGGCCCCCCTCACTCCTGCATCATGTGGTGTGGGTCACCTGCTCTTTGAAGTGACAGTCTCATCTTGCTAAGCTAAGGGCTCCCTGGGGCTGCTTATGGCTGTTTCACAGCGTGACGCCTCAGACACTAAGGGCCCAGGGGACAGTCCAGTGGGCCATGCATCCTAACAGCTCCCAGCCTCACCCCCATGGTTCAGCCACCTCTCTGGGCTGCAGTTTTCAGAGGCTAAAGGACCAGGTGCCCACTCAGCCTTGTCCCGTGTTTCCTGTGAGCAACAATTTTGTTTCAGGCTGTCTCAGGTTTTGGACAGAGACCCAGTGGGGTACACATGGTGCCCTGAGGGTCTCCCATACAGGGTGCACCACACACAATTTCCAAAGAGAACAGAGGTGACAAACCGTGTGCAGAGGAAAGGCCTGACCTGGAAGGAAGAGCAGGCCGTGCGGGGGCAGGAGGAGGGGAAGAAATGGATGGAGCAGCACCTTGTGTGACCCCAGAGGGCCTGGGCCTGGGGACATTGCTGCATGTGTCTCCTGGCTCTGTGCCTGTTCTGGGCTCCGGAAGGGGCCCCCACTCCTGAGGGAGCTTTCCTTCAGGTAGTGTCACATGCCTGAGCAGCCTTTTTAAGTCATGCTTTAAAACTAAAGACCTGGCCCTTACTTCCCTGAATCAGTCCCTATGTTAAGGCCAGTCACACATTTCCTGGGACCCTGGGCCTCCCTGGGCAGTGCCTCCCCAGAGCCATGTGGCTGCATGCCCATCATTGGGTCTCTCTGAGCTGCGGCTCACCACCGCCCCGCTGGGCCATGCAGAGTCCCTGTCATGGGAGAGGGCATGAGTGCATGTAACATAAAGGACGGTTGCTTCCCGGATGCTTCACGCACAGAAGCGTGACGGTTCTCCCTCGCTGGCCGAGCATGGACACACACCGTGCACTGTGCCTTCCTGTGGACGGTGATGGCCTGGCTGGGAATAGGAAGGAGACAGTGGGAAGACTACAGATAGGTTCCTGCAGGATGCACGCACCTTGGCCTTGGGTTTCAAAATAATACTCTGGCTTTAAGTGAAACTTTCAAAATGCATCCTGAGAAAGGTGAAGTGGAAAAACCACCCTGCTGGCACATTTTCCCACCTGGAATGGTCGCTGCCCCCAAAATAACAGCAGGGGAGTGTCATGGGTGCTGGGACTGGAGGACACTGCTTCCCAGTGAGGGCCCAAGCCAGCTGACTCCCCTCAGGTGTCAACAGTCAGTGGCCAAAAATAGGACCGAGCGCAGGACTTACTATGGTCCTTTAGGGCTTGTGCATAAAGCTCAGACCCAGATGGAAAAGGCAATGGTCCCTTCCTCCTTGGCTTTACATTTACACTCCTTTTGGTAAAATGCATAAACTTAGGTGGACGAGGATGTGTTTCTATTTCCTCTGTTTAGTTTGGGGTCCTTCAGAAGCAGAGCCTGAGGGGGTTTGAGTGTGTGTGGTTTCTCTGGGTGATGACCCAGGACGGAGAGGAAGGAAGGGGAGGAACCTGAGGAGGGGAGCGTGAGCGAGCATGTTGCCGCAGCACGGGGAGCAGCGGGAGGCAGGGCTGGCCGCGACTCAGCAGCACTCACCGACCAGGTGGCGAGGGGGGCACTGCCCAGCCCATCGCTGGTGGAAGCCGCCATGTCCTGGCTGGTCCTGTGCACCCCTGAGCACACTCCCCGAGCCAAGAACCCCAGGGCAACAGCCTCCCGGGTGCCTCTTCCTGGGTCTGGATGGGGCCCACGAACTGCATTTCTAACAGACGGCAAGTGATGCTGCTGGGGGGTCCAGACTCAGAGAACCACCAACAGATGTGAGTTGCCAGCCCTTACCTGTCCCTGACTGATGGCTTTCCTCTGCAATTTATGATTATGTTTTCATGCTGCTTCATGTCATAGATCCCAGGGTCTATGCTGTGAGTTTTAAAAGTGGAGGATTAATAAGCATTTTTAACTCCATGCAGTCTTTGCTGGCAGATAAAATGCCATCTGCCAGCCCAATTTATTTATAATGGGGTTTATACATATTTATAAGTTTGCAAGCAACAAATGCACAGTTTTAAAACTGGCACATTTTATAGCAGCCAGAAAAATTGCAACTTTATACTAGGACTTGTGAATGACAGTTGCATATATACCCACATGCACCTCCCTACACTGATCACCAGGTGCAGCCCTGCCTTTTTGCATGTGCCCCTTGGTTGGCCATGCAGCATGCACCTTGGGACTCCTCTCTGGGGGTTGGTATTTTAACTAAAAAGGACAACTAGAAAGTTAAAGAGACATTAGGAGTTTGGAGATTGACATGTCCTGGCACCTGCAGACACTTGGGGAAGGGTCTGGCTGCTGCAGGGAGCAGGCACAAGCCAAGGGACAGCTCTGGGGTCATTGTGGACGGGACAGAAGAACATGAGGGAAGAGAAGCCAGCAGACGAGGCCAGAAGAGGATGAGAAGGCAGCAGAGGATAAAGGCAAGGAGGGTTTGGGGAATGAGCAGGTTCAGACCGACACCCCGTATTTATCTGGCACAGCAGCTTCCTTGAGGAGGACCAGGCATGACAAGGTTGACCCCACAGGCATGCTGGGGGCAAGGTCTGTCTCCCCCTGTGCAGATGCATGCAGGCTTTCCTAACCAGCCTCCTCTGGCCTTATCACGCAGTAGGTCATGAGTGGCCAGCACTGAGCTGGGATCCTGGATAAAGAAGTGACGGCACGAGGGCTCCTCCTGCCTGAGTTTGCATCAGTAGGAGCAGGACAAGCCTGCCGCTGGCACGGACAAGATCAGCAAGACCCTGGGGGCCCAGTCCTGATAAACTGGTGGCAGTTGGGACTGGGGGGTCTAAGCAGGCTGACAAGGCGTGGAAGGCTGGGAGGGCAGGTCACCCTCCTGGGCCCAATGTCCAGTGTTAGCCGGGAGGTTGCTCCCTGCGTCACAGACACCCTCCCTGCGTGACGACCCCTGTTCGCGCCAAGCACCCAGGGCTTCCTGAGAGTGCTAAGAGGGCCACTCTCTCGGAGGAAAGCGCCGGAAATGAATCCCACAGTGTCAAGGGTCTGTTTCATTGTTTCACCTTGAAATGCTACATAGGGAGGAAATGTGTGCATGGACGGCACATGCTGGGGGCCCGCGCGTGTGAAGTGACTCATTCACACTCATCTGGGACATTTTTACCACAACCAAAGTTTCTAGCCATCAAATCAAGCGACAGTTAACAAAGCAGAAATTAAGGGGCAAATCCATCTCTGAACAGTGACTTGCCGTTCCTGTAACAACGTGTCGGTTGCGAAGCGGAACGTTCTCTGTCCATTTGATTTTTTAATATAACTTGTTCCAGAATAAATATTGTAAAATTAAGTATGTGAATGTTTCTTTGTATTCTAATTAAACAAGAATTAAACATTTGTTGTTTAAGTCCAAGGATTAGGAGAGAACTCCATGTAAATTTAATATGTAATAAGCTATCTATCACTTTTTAAAAAGCATTTGGATGGCAAATTACATACACTCACACACATGGAGATCTCTGGGTTTACTGCGCATTCAGCACTTCCTACTTGGGTCTCGGAGCAGAATTGGCCCTTAGAGACTGAGGAGTGGAAATACAAAAACAGTTTCCAGTTTTCTAATCTCTGGTCCATGAAAAATAACAGCTGAGTGATTTGGCCAACATTTGGGACATTCGGCAGTCCAGGTGAAGAGAACTGGCTCCTCTCCCACCGCCAGCAAGTCCACTCCACTCCTCCAGGAAGCGAGGCTTTGGGGACGCACCAGGCATGTCCCTGGGCTCCCGGAGCAGCCAAGTGGCACTGCCACGTGGTGCCCCTGAGGGCCAGCGCTGTGGCCCAGCAGGGAGTCTGCCACACCCATTCAGACAGCGCTGTGCCTCTCCTTCCCACTGGTCATCAGAACACGTGCCTTCCTTTTCAGAACTGTGGTGTGTGCTTCTGGTTATGCAGCAAACCCTCTGATATTTCACTCAGATACTAAGAGCATTTGGGTTTGAGGTTTGCCAGCATAGGTACAACTTAAAAGCAGGGACTTGGTAATTTAACTTGAAGTGCTCTAGAAAATACACCTGTTACATTTCTGTGACAGACTCTTTGCCAGTGCAGAACAGCCACAGGTCAATGGTAGAGAGAAACATCTGTTTCTATATTAACTGTTTCAATGACTGTTGATGTAAGTCTGGGGGCAATAAAGAATTCGCGAAGTCTCTCATCTGGGTGGCGCACCTTGTATTGCCTCACAAAAGAGAGGAGGGGGGTCTGAAGCCTTTGCACAGAAAGCAGACACTCTGCTGTTCCCAGGACACACCTTAAGACCCAGTCAATCACAGCGCAGCCAGGGCCCACCCGCCAGAGGTATTGAATGAAAGCGGCTTGGCAGAAGTGTTCCTGATGGGGCTTTATGCCCGCCTTCTGCCTAGTCAGCCTCGGGCGGAACCAACAGTGGCAGAGGCTGCAGTCCTCGGCACGCTGGGGCACCGCCACGCCAGTTCTGTGGAGCCCTGGCCTCTCTATGGAGAGCACAGGGTGGACACACAGACGCAGCTAAATAAAACACCATTTGTCAGGAGCATCTCGACAAGGGGCTGGTTCTGAACTCTTCTCTCCTGCTGCAAATGGGGCCGAACCAAACATCGCCATCTCTTTCAGCTGTACATTGACTGCCAGGACTTCCAACCATCTCCCTAACCAAGGGCACTCTACTGACCTTCCTCAAAGCAGGCTAGCTGACTAACATTGGCAGCAAGCACCCTGACACCCCAAAGCCGCACTGCCACCCACTGTGTTAGTGGAGGTGTGGGACGGCAGGGTCACCAAAGCTCCGAGAGTGGCTCGGTCCTGGAGAAACCCTGGGAGCAGTCGAGAACCCAGGCTGGGCTCTGCACACCACAAGGGCTGGCCCCTAAAACAACCCCCAATGGCAGGTTTAAACAAAGGCTTTTGGGTTTTATTTTTTTAGCAAACATACATGGGACACAGTGAAGGCCACTACCTGAGTAAGACTGAACGCACTAGTTCCCTACGGCTGTGAAACGCCTCAGTGGTGTCCAGCACTGGGGTACGTGTGTGAATGACATGTTGGTATTAAAGCTGACCCTTGGTTTTTTTTGCATATGTCAAATGAACACAATTACCTCTTGGGGAATATTTTTCATTCAGATTGCTTGAAATATTTGTGTTATCTTAACAAGGATTTGGAGTTATGGAGCAAGATGTTAAATTAGCCAGAGATCCTGAAAGCCCTTCGGATAGGAAGTTCTATGATGTGGAGGTCTAAAGTCATTTTGTTACCTACGTGAAAGTGTAACAGCCAACGTTCCGGCTCTCTGAGCCCTGCTCTGTTTTCTTAACCTAGTGCACACTAATGCCTAACTTTTCTAGAAATGCCCTGGGTTTTCTCATGCTATTTGATAACAGAAACTCCTTTTCATTGATGTTAAAAAGGCAAAAAAAAAAATAAAATAAATGCCACTGGTAAGCATCTCCTTATACATAGGATTTATCTCATCAGTAACAAAAATGAGGACAGTCTTTGGTCAGTACACGGGGATCGCCCGGGCCCCACGGAAATGTTCCTCACTGAGGGGCACCGGCATCGGGTAACAAACGGGACTCAATTTCTCTTCAAAAAATTAAATTAAGACTTCTATTCCAGTTTTTCCTCACGCAAATTTCTCATCAAACCTAAAAACCTTAAGAGCCGTGATGTGGGTTCACCCAGGTGAGGTCCTCCTGAAGGCCACCTTGGTTTTGCTTCCAGAGAGCTCAGCATGGCAGCTCTGCGTCAGTGAGCCTCTACACACGGGTGTGCTCCCCTTCACGTGTGCGTAGGGTGTGCCGAGTGGACAAAATGCCTTCTAACTAATCCCTTTTAAGGTGAAGATACAGGTTCAAGCTCCATTAAAAAGTAAGATCAGAGCATCGTTACCTTTCTCTGAGGAATGCACAGCCGGAGCCTCGTCCGATGGCTCAGCTGCCCTAAGCGTCCCTGTCCAGGTCAGCTTTCGGTGAGCCGGGAGACGCTCACAGCCCCGGCTACTCAGCTGTGACCACGCGGGGGTGGGGGGAGTACCGAGAATCAAGCTCAACGAGAGATCACAGCGCCATACTGCAGGCCTCCACGGCTTCAAAAGGCCAAAGTGCCCACATACACAGAACGCTGCTTCTGCAAGCGGGAGGCGACACAGGCAGGGCATCTGTCCTCGGCTCTCCCTCGTGGGTCCTCTCCTGGGTCGCTGGGGACTCAGGCTGCTGGAAGATGTTGGCTGGCTTTTCTGTGATTTGGAGAAACCCCAAAACAGTATGTGATCTGGTTAATTTGGATTTTGGATGAGCTTATGACTCTGTGGAGACACATGACAAAAGCGAAGCAGCCCCCTTGGGGACAGATACCCTTGAGCTTGCGAGTTTTCTCCAGGACCCTTCACATGTCAAGGGTGTCTTGGGACTGTTTGGGGTCAGACCCCTGCATCTGAGACCAGCTGTGGACAAATCCGCTTTATGGGAATTTGGGCATCCGACAAAACCTACTTAACACCAGACTTCCCGCTGGTCTGAGAAATGGGCCGGCACGGCCACCTCGATCCCCTGTATCCTTATTCCCGGTGCTTCCATCAGAAAGTACTTGGCCGGCCTGTTACACAGCTGTGCCGGCAGCTCCCACGTGCACCACAGCGGGCACCGGGAACACGAGCACTCCACAGCACAGACGTGGCGGATACACAGCCCACGGTCCGTGCAGTCAGCACAGTGTGCAGCTGCCGACCACCGTGCCCACGTGGGAACACACCCTGTGCACCGTGTGGCTGGCCTCCTTCCCCCCCTGGGCATCAGGGGTAGGCAGCTGATGAGGGCAGCAGCCGGGCACCTCCAGAAGACTCTGGAGCTGAATCGGACAGGGCGTGCTGTCTACAATGCAGAGGGCTGGTGAGTCCTTGGGTCTCCTCCTTGACAGACGTCCACACTGGGCAGGCTTTAATTGTTGACAAATTAAATGTCCTATTCACAGCTCTGGAAGAGCCCCCAGACACGAGGCCTGCAATAAATAAGGTGGCAGCTGCAGAGCCAGGGGTCGGAAGACCCCGCTCCAGAGGGCCAGCACCCTCACTTGCAAAGGGTGCCGTTGTGCTGAGTCTCGTTTCTGTCAGTCATGCAAGGTGAGGCAGGCGTTTGCGGAGGGTCTTCCTTGTCCTTTGGGGAGGGGCTGCTATTATTGCTACCGCTGGATTTGCTTCGGCTGGGGTCGAGCGCGGGCCGGGCGGGCGAGGAGCGGGCGCCCCGGCCCCTGAGCAGGCAGGCGCAGACCAGCCGGAAGAAAGCTCGCCGCATCTCCTTGCTGGCCAGCGTGTAGATGATGGGGTTCATGGCCGAGTTGAGCACGGCCAGCACGATGAACCACTGGGCCTTGAGCAGGACCGTGCACTGCTTCACCTCGCAGGCCACATCGACGAGGAAGAGGATGAAGAGCGGGGCCCAGCAGACGATGAACACAGTCACCACGATCGCCACGGTCCGCAGCAGGGCCAGGGAGCGCTCCGAGTTGTGGGGGCTGGCCACCCTGCGGCTGCTGGACTTCACCAGGAAGTAGATGCGTGCGTACAGGATCGCAATGGTCACCAGGATGGCCGTGAAGATGCTGATGCAGAAGGCGATGTATTTCTTGGAATAGAGGGGCAGGATGGTGGAGCAGTCCGGGAGGTGGTGCAGGCAGTTCCAGCCCAGGATGGGTAAGGCACCCAGCGAGAGAGCAATGAGCCAGCACATCCCGATCAGGAGAAAGACGCGGTGCCTCTTGTTGGCGTCATAAGGCCTCATTTTGATCATGGTCAAGTGCCGCTCGATAGCAATGGCCAGCAAGCTGCAGGTGGACGCTCCGAGGGCCACGAACATGCTGCCTTCCCGCAGGAAGCAGACCGTTGGGGACAGGCTCAGTGTCTTCTTGCCCGACATCAGAATGTTGACCTTGTAAGCGATGCCAGCCAGCAGGTCAGAGAGAGCCAGGTTGCCAATGAAGAAGTACATGCGGTTGTGAAACTTACTGTTTTTCCATAAGGCGATCAAAACCATCAGGTTCTCCGAGATGATGAAGCTGCAGATGGTCAAGACCAGCACAGTGGTGAGAGCACTGCCCTCGGGGGCGTCCCCCAGCCGGCCCCCCAGCTTGCCCACATAGTTATAATGCTGGTGCAGGGTCTCATTCCAGGGGGAAAGTCTGGGCAGCGCTGTCAGGACGGTCGCCATCACTTGGAGCTCACAGTGGTTGCCCCCAGGATCCGGCAGAGGGCGCCCTGGGAACGTCCATCTCCAGGGAAAGCACAGAAGCTCAGGCTTCATCAGAGACCCAGGCCAGACCCCGGCCGGTCCTGAGAACAGGCTCCTGCAGAAAGATCAGAGGGGGCGCCGGTGATAAAGTGCCACCGCATAAGAGAGACGGCAACAACGAAGCCAGAGAAAGGCACCAAGACGCTGAAGCATTTGGATGGCGGTGGTGTAAGGGCCTGGAGAGGGCCCCTCCCAGTAACTGGGACTGAAGAAAGCCCCTTGGTGTCTGCAGCCGCCCGGGAGGGAAATCGGGCATGAGCGCCCCGGCCACTCACCCGGGTAATGACGACACACAGACCCAAATAAAACTTCTGACCGGAAGCCTCACGGCGCTTTGAAATGCTCCCAGTCCAATAACGGTAAACCGTTACACCCAGTTACCGGGAGAAAAACAGGATCATCTTAGGGCAAAAAGTAGGATGGACTCCAAATGGTGTCTGCCTGATTTCTGAAGCCTTCCCGGTGAGTCTGGAGTGACATCGTGGCAGCACCCACTTCGCTGATGGTATCCTCTGGTTCCAGGGCCAGGGACCGAGACCGGGTCCAAATGGCCCACGGCAGTGCCCGGTGCAGAGCCCTGAGGCTGGACCACGTGGCCAAGGAAGGGCAGCCTAAGGCCACGCACAGCCCACATGGCCTCTTCTCTGGTGAGCAGCTGAGCGCGGAGCCAGGGCAGGAAGGAACACAAGCCTATGAAAGTGGCACCAGTTTCTCCTGCAATCGGAGGAGGGAAAGGCAAGGGGCAGCATGCAGACTTGAGTCTGGCTTGAAATTCAGTTCAGATACAGCGTCTGAACTCCCCAAACTAACTCAGCGCACGTGCACTAAAACGACAATCCGGGAGCACTAGTGAGATAGTGAAGGCGGGGAGTCCAAGGGCCAGGCCCTCGATGGCTGAGTTGTGACCCTTGCCCCCGTCTGGGTCTCCCCACCCTCACCATGGTGATGCTCATTGCCTCCTGTGACATCCAGCGGTGCACACCCAGCTACCGGAGACACAGCTCTTGTGGACTCACTGCTTTTCAACTAAAAGTACTCAAATATTTAAATATTTCATTAAGAGCAAATGAGGTGAATTTAGAGCAGCCTGCTGTGTGTATCCAGTGGAGATCTTATTTTTCACTTTTGTGATGTTTAAGTCACAGATCTAAGCTTGGTTCAGAGATACATGGACATCTGGGCTCTGCATTTGGGATGTGGTGGGGTCTGAAGTCCTCACCCAGCCACTGAGCTCATTCCCAGGTACCAGTCAAGGCCGGAGAGGGCCTCGGTCCCTGCAAGGAGCCCGGGCTCAGCGCGGCAGCTGCTCTGTGGAAGAGGAATGGCGACCCCAACCGGGCTCCCGGCCCTCGGGCCCACCTCCACCAGCCTGGGGAGCTGGGGTTCTGTGAGGTCGGGAAGGCGGAGTGCCTCCACGTCTTCGCAGAGGTCTCTTCCACATCCGGGAGCTTCCATGTGCTGCGTGCTCTGGAGACGCACAGGCCCTGGTGTCTGAGCCGATGCCTGTGCTCTGCCTGGACCTGCCCCCTGGCCCTTTCTCAGACCCCGTGACAGCTGTCTGAGGCCGCGGAGGACTTGGGGTCAGCCTGAATGTCAAGAGTGGCAGAAACTTCTGTGACTTCCAAAGGGAGGAGCAGGCAAATTCCAAGGCTGGGCTGATGATGAAGGGCTGGGGGGACCTGCCAGCATCGCCCCCATTACAGTGAGCCCCTGGAGGCCACGCAGGACCCTGCAGCCCACCATCCCAACCATGGCCTGCGCAGGCCAAGGACACCTTGCTGCCTCGCGCAGAAGGCAGGGCTCCCCACCAGTTTGGACGGTGTCCCAGCAAGGACAACAGACCTTGTCTGCCGGGTCCCCAGAGTTGGACAGGACAGCTCGATGGGCAGCTTTCCACCAGCCCCTCCCCCATTTTCATTGAAATCTCGTCTGTCCTTCAAGCCCCAGGTCAGTTCTTCCTGCCCAGTCCCTGCTGACTTTTCTCTGAGGCTGTGTAACACTTTTTAAAACTAATTGCAAGTTGTCTCTTAAAGGCTGGAAATAGCTAACGGCAGCTGACGGTCTCTGAGCTTCTGCCTGGAGAGGGTTACTTAACACGCACAGACTCACAGCACCTGCAAGCTCAGGCGGCCCAGTAAGTCAATCCATCGCTGCTTATCGGCCCGTCCCTGACTGCCAGTGAGTGGAGAGCCTGGCCCCCGCTTGGCCAGCTGGGCCCTGGGCCTCGAAGGCACAGGACAAGAAGCCCCATTAGCCTCACGCCCAGGGGCCCCACCCCCTGCTGAGCGAGGGGCGGCATCCCCGCGCAGGCAGCACCATCCTGCACCACACGTGCGCCTGCTCGTGGGACAGGCACAGGCGGAGGTGGGGAAGAGAAATGCTCCATGTCACCCCCTGGAGTTGAAGGAGCAGCACCCGGCACCCCAAGCGCAACAGTGGGTTCGCCAGCTGGCCAAGGGCCGCCATGTGCTCCCCATGCCAGGCGGCCTGCTGCCGTGTCCAGGTGGCCACCCCCTGTCCGCTATGCCACGTCCAGTTGGCCGCAAGATGTCTCGGGACATCGGCACCCCCTCGGGGGTTTCTGTCTCAGGAGCAGTAACGGCACATCAGTGGTTAACATGCTGAGTCATGAAGGTCACTGAGTCAGCACCCGAGCAGTCTGAGTCACAGAAACAGACCAGTAGCCCCTAAAAGGATCAGGAGCAGGAATCGTCCATGAATTCACAGCCAAGCTGGGGAGGAGAGCTCCAGGCGTCACTTCTGAAAGGGTCTCCGTGTGCAGAACACCCGAAGCTTGTCTTCAGGAAGACTGCACGCGACTTACACACCTCCCAGCCCCGCCAACACTCCTCGCACCCGTGACTGTTCACACAGCATGGAGAAGTGGGTCCCGTGAAACTGCCGGACCCAATTCACAGGGGTAAAGAGAGGAGGAAGCCCACACCAATCCACATCTTTTTCTTCTTTCCCTGCAGGTGCAGAGTTGATAAAACCGAGCAGAGCAAAAAAGCAAGCAAGCAGTAAAAACTAAGCAGCAGGAAAACCACCACAGTGCGACAGAGTGGTTTGTGCCAGGGCCCCGCCAGAGCCGGGAATCCTGAGGGTGAACGTAAGTTCCCATTAATACTTGACTTATCATTTTCCACAATTAAATACTCATCACCCAAGAGGCATAATTTTTCAGAACACTGTGAAGTGTGATTCTCCGCACTTTGGATACCTAGAAGGTATTCCACTCCGTTTGGAATCTAAAACCTGCCCTTCCCTGGATTATCAGCATTAGAAAGTAGGCCCCATCTGGAGAGTTTAGTGCTGGGCAAAAGGCCAGACTGATTTTGGGTGCATCTGAGCATCGTTCTGTGTGGCCAAAGCATCTCAGAGGAGTTCTGTCCATCATGAGGGGGTGCAGCACAGACCTCGAGTTTTTGGGAAGAAGGCAGCACCCCCTCCCTACGCCAAATCTCCAAGAGCCTTATAGCCCTGCTGAGGGCAAGGTGGGACACCAGGCCTCCCGGCACATCCATCCTGCACTGCCCGCCAGTGCCCATGCTGGGCACTGCACTCCCGGCAAGACCCTGTCCCAACCCACAGAGAAGGGTCCTGACGCAGCACCCTAAGCTCAGCCCCTGTAGCCCCTCCCCACCCCGTGGGACCGCCGTCGGGGCTTCTCACTCCCTTGAGTAGTGCAGCCTGTTCCAGACTCCACATAAACAGAGCCCTGAGGCACCCACTGCCCCTGGCGCCTCCCTCCTGGCCTCACACTGGTGCCAGTCCCGCGCACAGACATGTGGGGGACCAGTGACTCCACTGTGTTGTTCCCGTCATGTGGACAGATGGGCCACTGTCTTCGTCTATGGACATGGGGTGGTCTCCACGCTAGGGCTCACACGTCGTGAACCAGCGCTCCGAGGGCTGTTGAGGGCATCCCCGTGGTAAGCACCCACCTGTATCTCCACACTGTGGATTTCCGAGCACTGGTGCTGGTGTCCAGGATGGGCTTTGATGTGGACGGTCTCTGCAGGCACTCAGGGCTCGGCTCAGCCACCCCTCCTGCCAACTGGTGTTTGCGGGGAGCTCAAGCCCGCACCGAGAGCAGGATTTACAGAAACGCTCACATTTTGTTTTATTTTAAAAGATGAGTGTCTGGAGCTGGTAGCAGCCACCACCTGCCTTTACCTCATAGAAACCTGATCACTGCTTAATTTCCATGAGGCCCGAAGCTGGGAAATGGGACCAGTGCCAACCATCTGCATGCCTCCAGAGAGCCAGGGTGTGGGACAGGAGACACGATAGGGGTGGTTGTGCTCACTGGTGGCCTTCCAGATTCCCAGAGGCCACACCCGTGAGCAGGCCTGGTTTGGGTCCATCGGCAGGGCTGCAGCCCCAAAACCTGCGCTAAGGTAGCCTCGACCCCTGCAGCCCTCTCTGCCTCACCCACTGTGAGTGAGGGGTGCCTGCACTGCACCTGAGCAGCCCTGAGATTACTCACCAGACACCATTATCTAAGAAGTTTGCACTTTGCCATTAAATCGGGATCCTCGAGGCTTTTCAACACCAGCCGTTTCCCTTTTTGCAGAGAAGGAATAAACACTTTCTAGAAGGTGGCTCCCTGTGCATCACCCAGGTTAGACCCTGCTGTTCCAGTCATGTGTCCCTCCCTTCCACCCCTAAGGGGTGCGTCCCTGGGGAGGGGCGAGCCTGGGTTGGCTGATGGGTTCCAGATGTGCTTTCTAGGCTGGCAATTCTACACGTCAATTTGAAAAATAAACAAACTATAAAAAGAAGAAAAAATTTAAGGAAAATATTTCCACAATCTGGGGTCTGTCTCCCTCCCACTCCCACTCTGTAAAGGCAAAGAAAAGCACAGTAAGATAGTGGGAAATTTCTCCTGGCCAGATGTAGGCTGTTGTGCTTTAAAAGGCATGTCCTCCCAGGGAAATCAAATAGTTCATCCCCCAAGCCCAATTAAAACACCAAGCATTAGCCAACAGGCAACATTTCTTGGAAAGCAAGATTTTTGCTTGCTTAAAAGACTTTCGAAAGGAACTGGTGAGTGGCCATTGCTCTGTGCCCAGCAAATTCCTCTGCTGAGAGCGTTTTCCCTCGCTGCAGATTTCTTAGGTGACCTCACTCTGCTTTCAGAGGTAGTGCAGGCGAGAGGCTTCACACACAGCCTCCAGGCTGGCGCTGTGCTCCAGGCCCAGTAACAGAGCTCCTATGAACCCACGACTATGGTCAGGCTTTCTGCTACCAGTGGCTTTTCCACAAGGTATCCCCTAGGTCAACAAGGCTCAGGGTCAACATGGCTGCCTCAGTGGGGCTCTCCCGGGTGCCCAGCCAGTCCACCAGAAGGCAACTGCTTCTGACACAGGAGGGCTTACTCTCTGCTTTTTAAGCAAGCTCCTTTCAACCCCCTTCCCTGGGCTCTTCATCTAGATGGTGACAAGAGCATCACCAGCACGCTTTAGGGCCAAACGGCTAGTGTGTTAGCAGAATGCTGGAGTGTTAATCTGGGGGCTTTCCTAAAACAAATGGAAAGCCCTCATGCCAGAGGAACGGAGCAGCATCTTCAAGGCCAGACAGCCTGGCTGACTGACTCAGGACTCTCTCTCCATTTGTGGTGCTGATCAGATGCCAGATCACCCCACCAGGGACCGTACGTTGTACCACACAACCTTGTCCCTGATTTACCCGACCGGCCTGGGCTCTTACAGACGCAGCTGCAATTTCTTTAAAATGGAGTGAAAAATCTTCAAGGAAGTGAGGTCACTGCCTGGGGTCCCTTACCTGGGCTTCATTAGAAAATCCATCATCATCATCCACCACATCAACAAAAAGTACAAAAACGCCATGATCATCTCCATAGATGCTGGAAAGGCATTCAACAAAATTCAACATCCACTTACGATAAAAACACTCAACAAAATGGATACAGAGGGCAAGTAACTCAATATAATAAGGCCATATATGCCAACCCCCAGCCAACATCATACTTAACACAGAGAAGCTGAAAACTTGTCCTTTTAAAGTCGGGAATAAGACAAGGATGCCCACTCTACCCACTTTTAGTCAACAGGATTCTGGAGTCCCTAGCCACAGCTATCAGTCAACACAAAGAAATAAAATGCATCCAGATTGGTACGGAAGAGGCTAAACTGTCCCTGTTTGCAGATGACATGACATTGTACATAAAAATCCATAAAGAATCCACTCCAAAACTACTAGTTCTAATGTCTGAATTCAGCAAAGTTGCAGGATACAAAATTAATATACAGAAATCTGTTCCATTAGTATACACTAATTATGAACTATGAGAAAGAAACCAGAAAAAAATTCCATTCACAATGGCATCAAAAACAATAAAATACCTGGGAATAAACATAACCAAAGAAGTGTAAGACATATAACCATGAAACCTACAAGACACTCATGACAGAAATTACAGATACCAATCAATGGAAATACATCATTTGCTGATGGATAGGAAGAATTAGTCTTGTCAAAATGGCCATCCATGCAATTCCTATCAAAACACCAACAGCATTCTTCAACAAGCTGGAGCAAATAGTTCTAAAATTCATATGAAACCACAAAAGACCCTGAATGGCCAAAGCAATCCTGAGAAAAAAAGAATAAAAGCTGGGTGGATTACGCTCTCCGACTTCAAGCTCTACCACAAAGCCACAGACAGTTTGGTACTGGCACAAGAGCACACCCACAGACCAATGGAACAGACTAGAGAGCCCAGATATAAACCCAAGCATATATGGACAATTAATATACAATAAAGGAGCCATGGATATACAATGGGGGAAAAACAGTCTCTTCAACAACTGGTGTTTTGCAAAACTGGACAGCTACATGCAAAAGAATGACACTGGATTACTGTCTAACCCAACACACAGAAGAAAACTCAAAATGGATAAAAGATCTGAATGTATGTCAGGAAACCATAAAACTCTTAGAGGAACACATGGGCAAAAATGTCTTGACTATAAACATGAGAAACTCTATCCTAAATGAGTCTCCTTAGGCAATGGAAACAAAAGCAAAAATGAAAACATGGGACAACATCATGCTAAAAAGGTTCTGTACAGCAAAGGGCACAATCAGCAGAACAAAAAGGCATCCTACAGTATGGGACAATATATTTCTAAATGACATATCCAATAAGGGATTAACATCCAAAATATATAAAGAACTCACATGCCTCAACAGCCAAAAAAAGCAAATGACCATATTAAAAATGGTCTAAGGATATGAATAGACACTTCTCGAAAGAAGAGATTCAGATGATCAATAGGCACATGTAAGAATGTCTCTAATTATTATGGAAAAGCACATTAAAACCACAATGAGGCAATCTACAGATGCAACGCAATCCCTATCAAAATACTAACAGCTTTCTTCAATGAACAGGAACAAATGATTCTAAAATCCATATGGAACCACAAAAGACCCTGAATAGCCAAAACAATCCTGAGAAGGAGGAATAAAACAGGGGGAATTATGCACCCTGACTTCAAGCTCTACTACAAAGCCACAGTAATCAAGACAATTTGATATTGCCACAAAAACAGACCCACAGACCAGTGGAAAAGAATAGAAAATCCAAACATTAACCCAAACATATACAGTCAATTAATATTTGATAAAGGAGCCTTGGATATACAATGGGGAGATGACAGCCTCTTCAGCAGCTGGTGTTGGAAAAACTGGACAGCTACATGTAAGAGAATGAAACTGGACTACTGTCTAACCACATACACAAAGGTAAACTCAAGGTGGATCAAAGACCTGAATGTAAGTCATGAAACCATAAAACTCTTAGAAAAAAACACAGGCAAAAATCTCTTGGACATAAACATGAGCGACTTCTTCATGAACATATCTCCCCGGGCAAGGGAAACAAAAGCAAAAATGAACAAGTGGGACTATATCAAGCTTAACACCTTCTGTACAGCAAAGGACACCATCAGAGCAAAAAGACATCCTACAGTATGGGAGTAAATGACATATCTGATAAGGGGTTGACATCCAAAATATATAAAGAACTAACACACCTCAACAAACAAAAAGCAAATAATCCAATTAAGAAATGGGCACAGGACATGAATAGACACTTCTCCATAGAAGAAATTCAGATGGCCAACAGGCACATGAAAAGATGCTCCACATCGCTAATCATCAGAGAAATGCAAATTAAAACCACAATGAGATATCACCTCACACCAGTGAGGATGGCCAACATCCAAAACACAAACAACAACAAATGTTGGCGAGGATGTGGAGAAAGGGGGAACCCTCCTACACTGCTGGTGGGAATGCAAATGAGTTCAACCATTGTGAAAAGCAGTATGGGGGTTCCTCAAAAAACTCAAAATAGAAATACCATTTGACCCAGGAATTCCACTCCTAGGAATTTACCCTAAGAATGCAGCAGCCCAGTTTCAAAAAGACAGATGCACCCCTATGTTTATTGCAGCACTATTTACAATAGCCAAGAAATGGAAGCAACCTAAGCGTCCATCAGTAGATGAATGGATAAAGAAGATGTGGTATATATACACAATGGAATATTACTCAGCCATAAGAAGAAAACAAATCCTACCATTTGCAACAACATGGATGGAGTTAGAGGGTATTATACTCAGTGAAATAAGCCAAGCTGAAAAAGACAAGCATCAAATGATTTCACTCATATGTGGAGTATAAGAACAAAGAAAAAAACTGAAGGAACAAAACAGCAGCAGACTCACAGAACCCAAGAACGGACTAATAGTTACCAAAGGGAAAAGGACTTCGGAGGATGGGTGGGAAGGGAGGGATAAGGGGGTAAAAGGGGCATTACGATTAGCAGACATAAGGTAAGGGGGGCACGGGGAGGGCTGTACAACTCAGAGAAGACAAGTAGTGATTCTATAGCATCTCACTATGCTGATGGACAGTGAGTATAATAGGATTGTTGAGGGGGGCTTGTCACACGGAGTCCTGGCCTTTCGTCTTAGCTCCGCTGTGTGATTTTGGCCATTTCTCCACTCTCAGACTGAGGGTCCACCCCTTCCAGCTCTCACTGCTCATGGGTATGAGGTCTGCCCACCTCCCAAGACTCGATCCTTCCAAGCAAATCTCTCCAGAAGCCTTTGGCAAATCCTGAACTGGCCTGACAAAGCTGGGGAAGTTCTGGGGCAGCCTCATGTGATAGAAATAAAATGTGAGCTGCACCTACAATGCACCACGTTCTATTTGCTTCCTTCAAAAAAGTAAAAAGAAACAGATGAAATGAATTATAATACATTTTAGTTAGCTAGCCATGTGCTATAGTGTCAACATGTAACCAATATAAAAGAAACTGCTAATGAGATATTTCCCATTCTTTTTTTGTTTGTTTGCATTAAGTCCTCACAATCCGATCTGTACTCCACACTTACAAGCACATCTCCGTTTGGACTTGCAACATTTCAAGGGCTCAAGAGCTACACATGGCCAGTAGGGCTGCCGCATTGGACGATGCAGGCTGGGTAAGTCTTGCTGCTCAAGGTGTGGTCTATGGACCAGCAGCATGAGCACGTCCTGGCCGCTCATTCCAGCGGTGCAACCTCAGACCCCGAGCCAGATGGGCGGGGTTAGACCCTGTGCATAATCAGAAACCCTGGGTAAGTTGTGTGCGTGTTCAAGTCTGAGAAGCAGGGCCCAGGTTCTGCTTCCTCCCACGAAACCCCTCTTGGTAAGAATAATAACAACAGAATATGGTGAGACACTGCCACAGACTAAACACTTGTGCCCCCCACCCCCCGCCCCAGATGTCTATGTTCATCCTGACCCCCAATGAGATGGTGTCAGCAGGTAGCGCCTTTAGAAGGTGCTGAGTCCTGAGGGTGGAGCCCTTACGGACGACACCCCAGAGAGCTCTGCTGCCCTTCTGCCTGGTGAGGAAACAGCAAAAAGACAGGCTTTCTATGAGCCGGGAAACAGGCTCTCACCAGACACCGCATGTGCCTGCGGCGCTTTGACCTTGGACCTCCCAGCCTCCACAACGGTGAGAAATCCATGTCGTTTAAACCACCCAGCATACGGAATTTTTGTTACAGTAGCACGAACAGACTAAGATAAGAGCCGACAATAATAATGTGTCCCAGTAACAAGAGAAACAGTAACTACCATCCACTGAAGGCTTACTGTGCCCAGACATTTGGAAAATACTTGATAAAGTTATTTCCTTAAATCCTTAGAACAACTGTCAAATGTTACTTTCTGTATTTTACCGCTAAAGAAAGTACAGCGAGGAGAGGACGAGTGACCTCCTCCCAGAAAGCCCGGGACTCCAGTCCCTGCTTTGGCCTCCAGCCCTGGGGCCGCAGACTCCCCTCCCCCTTCCCACACTCCTCACCTCTCCTGAACTCCACCCCAAGCCTGTTCCTCTGCCTCCCACCCTGGACTCCTCGGGCCCCTTGACAGTCCTTCTTTAGAATCCCCCGGCCTCCTCTCGAAGCGCCCAAGGCCCTTTCAGGGAGGCCCCCTTCTGGGCTCAACCAGCAAAGGCCTCAAGGACAGCTGACACCTGTCACGGGGGGATTTCTTTCCCCACTACCTCGTCCTTGGATCCAGGAAATGCCAAGGGCTCCTATGTTCTGCCTCAGCGGAACGCAGGCCTTAACGCTTGCTTGTGAACATTGAGGACCCTCAGGACGCTGGGGAAGGTGATTGGCTGACTCGTCCTTCCACAGGGAACTTTGGCCTCAGCCACGGGCCCGAAGCCAGTGGAGGACACGGTGGCTTCCGCTGGCCAGCACGCTTTCAGCCTGTGACAGTGGCCCCAGCAAGCTTTTCTCACAGCTCACGGTGGCTGGGAGATTAAACTCCTGCTCTAACACCTGCTCAACCTGGACCTGGGAGATACTTTCCCTGTAAATTCAGGTCAGCGCCTAGTCCAATCAGAGAACAGGAACTTTTTTTATACTTAAGCAAAAGAATATAATAGTGACAATAATAGAAGTCAAAAACCATGTTGCTTTCCTGCCCCAAACCCTCCAGCACATAGAGACGGAAAGTAGTTTAGTGGTTCCCTGAGGCTAAACAGGTGAACAGTGCTATGGGCCCAAGGGATCTCTCTGAGGTGACAGAAACTTAAGTTTGGGTTGTGCTCATGCACAACTTTGTAAATTTACTAACTAAAATAATAATAATAGTAATTGCACCCTTATAACGAGTGTATTTTGTGGTTTGTAAATTAAAACTAAATAAAGCTCTTTTTTAAAATCCTGTTATTGGCTCCCTGTCCGGCTCACGGTCAAAGCCAGAGCTCTGAGGGCAGGCTGCAAGACCCCATGTGCTTTCCGGCTCTTCTCTCTCACGCCCGTGCTGGCTCTGCTCCGGCCACGCAGGTTTCCCTGCTGTTCGCTGTTTGAAGGGCTGGCCTGCGGGAAGTCCCTTGGGCGCCCCTGCGAGCTGGCCCCACACTCTGCTCAGTTTGCCACGAGGCCTCCCTAACCAAGGCTGGAACACTTCCTACCCTCTGTACTCGGCTGGGTGTTCCTCCTCAGCATTTATCACTTTCTAACTTCAATATGCTAAAAAAATTTTTTTTCAGTTTTACTGAGATACGATTGGCAGATAAAATTGTATATATTTAAGGTGTACAATGGGATGGATTTAATAGATATACATTGTGAGGTTACCACAACCAAGCCAATTAACACATTCATCACCTCACATACCTACCCCTCAATATTGTTTATTTATTCACTTTGTTGTCATCCCCCCACCCCCACACATATGCACTAGAATATAACTCCACAAGGACAGAGATTTGGGATTTTTATTCTACCTTATCCCCAGTGCTTAGAACAGTGCCTGCCACCACATTGTGAGAGTTCAGTAAATATTTGTCAAATCAATGGAAGCTAAGTAATAATATTTAGTGACCATATCTTATCTACCAGATACTGTGCTGAAATGTTCCATGTGCAGCAGTAAAAACTGACCTCTGACATTCTAGGTGCAAAGTTTTTTCTAGAATCACCTCAAACCTGGTGCAAGCTTCCAGTGTCAGGGACCTGTGGGAACTCCAGGCTCATTTAACCCTCACAGCATCTTCCTTAACCCCAGAATTGACTCAAAGTCCCCCTGATGGGGGAGGGGCTCTGGGCTCCCAGGGAAAGGATGCATAGATATCACCTGTCTATGCTTGCAAGCAACCATTCTCATCTGTGAATTTCCAGCTGAATCTAAAGATACAATGTCTATCCTCTGAGCAGGATGGACTCATGACCTGACCTGCAGGCAGTCTGATCTCAGTATCATTAGTCACCATCAATATTTGGTAAGAACTGGATAGGTATCAGGTAGCCGGAGGCTGAAGATTCTATCATAATGACGAAGCTAATAATAATAATAATAGCAGCTATTCATTTATTCATTCAACAAACACTGTTGAGCATCTTTTACCTACTAAGCAAAGCGAATCAAATGGAATTTAGAAGATGATTAGTGCTAGGAAGAAAAGTACAGCCTGGAAAGAGACAGGGAATGTCTGAGAAGGGATTGGGACAGTTTTGATTTTAAACAAAGTGGTTCGGAAAGGCCAGGCTGAGAAAGTGGCATTTGGGCAAAGACTTGAGGGAAAGAGAGAGTGAGCTGGAGGACACCTGGCTGAAGAGCTGCCCCAGCAGGGGGAGCTGCAAGAGCTCCTGGGGCCGGGGCGGGGCTGTCTAAGGGGAGGAAGAGCAAGAAGGCCGTGAGGCCGGAGCCGAGCTGGGGCCAGGGGGCTCCCCGCCTGCTGGGCACCATGCTGCTCCTCTCACCCGGACCATCTCGTTTAACCTTTAAATGCTCCTGTGGGTTGCACGCCGGTTTAAGGTGAGAAGACCAAGCCTCAGAAAGGGTGGGTAACACAGCCAGGACCCCGCAGCTGTTCAAGGACAAAGCAGGGATTCCAGTTCCAATCTGTGGGCACCGAGTTCACAGCCCTTCTGCGTCACACCAAGCGCCCCAGGTAGGTTTGGTTTCTGACTCTGCATGTGACCTCCAGCTCCCCCCACCCTTGTCCATGGTCAAGTCGCCCTCAGCAAGTAGGGCAGGGCCCCTCTTACTCAACAATGGCCCGTTCTTCTCCAGAGCCGCCCTGGTCCTGTGGCACCCAAGGACTCAGAGCTGTGCTGCTGCGGCTGCTGGGGACACAGTGTGTCCAGGAAGGGACTCATTCCGGTGCTGGATTTGTTTAGAATGGTTGGCTGCTTGGGGGTCCATCTCTGGTCACAAAGGGAAGTCAGGAGCCTGCTCTCCAGGCCACAGCTTCCCTCCTCAGGTGCCCTGGAATTTGCTGCCCCGACCCCAGCTCGGGCCCAGTGGGCGTGAGACCAACCAGGTCCCTGCAGGTATGAGCTGGAGGGAACACAGCAGTTCTGCCGGGCCTGCCCGGGCTGCCTTCCTCTGTCAAGGTGTTTATAAATTTAAGTGTGGCTTTCAGCACAGTGGCTCTGAAGAGACCAAGGTGTCCCACAACAGACCAATGAAATCAGAACATTACTGGGTTTGGCTTTGAGCATCGGTGTTTTCTGAAACCCCAAAAGATTCCAGCACGTGGTCAGGGTTGAGAACCACTGAAATGAACCATGGGGTTTGTGTAAGAGTTAAATTAGAGCATTTACTCACTCACTCATTCAACATTCACTTGAGCTCTAAATTTGGGCTGGGAGCTGTTCTCGGAGGTCGGGAAGCAGGCACTGAAGTTTAAAACAAACTTAAAAACATTTAGAAACAGAAACAAGACACAATCAGAAATAGTAATATAAGATTTGAAGCCAACAGGTGATGGGGTCACGAGAACGAGAGGTTGGGGACACAGGGCCGTCTGGGGAGACGCCTCTGAGGAGCTGGTGTTGCAAATGACTAGAAAAGGCTGAAGACCGCGGTGTGGCTGTTCCAGGCAGAGGCCAAGGCCCAGGCGGGGTGAGCTTGAGGGGAGGGAAGGCACCAGCCCGCCGAGGCGCTGTGAGTGAGGAAGGGGATTCGGAGTGTGAAGGTCAGCGGGGAGAGGACACCAGGGTCCCGAGCCGGCAGACAGGGCTGATGGAACACAGCATGAGGTCGGACTGAAGGGGCAGCAAGTCCCTGCACCTTCCAGTCAGACAGCCAAGTGATCTAATGTTTTAAAATGAAATCACCAACTTCTGTGTGGAGAATGGATCGTGAGAGGAGAGTGAGCAGAGGGTCAGAGAGGAGGCCGCCGCTCCGGCGGAGGGAGGCCAACGGCGGCGATGGGTGCGCCCAGCAGGAGGCTGGGGACACCATGCCTTTGGTGCTCAACGCTGCGGAAGGCTAGTAGCAAGCCCCTCCATATGAGCTACTCTTACTCTTATTAATAAAATTCCCCATCATGGCCCTCCCCTCTGTGTGGGGGTTGGGGGCTGGTTGCAGAACTAGGCTTGGAATTGGTGGGGCTGGGGCCAAGGATGCCCAGGGGGACACAGAGGGACCCCCGGGGATGCCAGGCCAGAGGGGCAGGTGCAAAGACAGCCCCAGTCCTGGGGGCAGGGCAGGGGCCCAGTGGGGCTGGGAACAGTGCCAGGGGTTGAACTAGAATGGGGCCCAGAGTTTGAGGGAAACACTGTGAGGAGGCAAGGCTGCACGGCCTCCAGAGAGGGCTTCCGTAGGCGTGGGGAGAGAGAGAGAGAAACACTACCCACACTCCCTCCCCAGCCTGGTCCCCAAAATGCAAATAGTTTACTTCTTTGCTTCCTTCAGTCTGTTAAAACACAGAACTCAACTGAGTAGGTTTTAAAGATGTTACTGGCTTCATTCAATGATTCATGAATTTGAACAGCGGCCCATCTAGCAGATAGAAATGAGCTCCAAGGCCCTGCACACAATGAAAGACTTTTATAGGCAGAGGGAGTGGGAACAAGGATGTCATACTGGACACAAAGGCTGGCTGGTTATTGCAAGTCACTCTCCTCTAGGGGTGGCTGGCGTCTGTCAGGCAGATGGCCTAACCGGTGCTGATCAGGCCGTTCCTGATGGACAGTTTCTCTTGCAAGTAAATGAATCAGCGAGCAAATAAGCAAACAAGAAATTAATCCTAAAAACAAGTTCCATTTAATAGTCATTATATTGTACCGGACTTACCCAGGGCTAACAACTGGCACGCTGCCTGGTAGGCCCTGGGACACTGGATCTTTACGGGCCCTTCGGGCTGGTCAGGCAGTAACAAGCCCTTTGGCTGAGACGCATATTCGAATCATATGCATCACTCAGCTTTCCAGAAACCCAGGCTTTCCACTCCAAACTTCACCGCATCTCACGCCCTTCGATTATGTCATTTGACCATGCGGTTCCCAACCTACAGACTGCAAAATAGAATCCCCTGGGGAGCTGGGGACACTCAACGATCCATAACGACCCATGCATTTCCTTTGGATCCCAGTTCAAACAAGCTTAAAAGTCATGAGACAATGGTGGTAATTCACGTACTGTTTGGTCATTTGATGAGATGAAGGCATTAATTTCCCCTAGTAGGATAATAGCATTGTGGTTATGTTTTACTTTAAAAAGCCCTTATCTTTTAGAGATTCATAATGAAATATTTATGGATGAAATGATATAATGCTTAGGTCTGGCTTCAAAATAGTCCAGGACAGGGAGTCGATGAAAGTATAAACGAATTAAGATTGGTAATGACAATAAATGAATTTGAGCGACACGTACCTTGGGGGGGCATTATAGCATTCTCTTATTTCTGTGTTTGCTCAAAATTTTCCAAACAGAAAGTTAAAAAAAATTATCTGAGAGGCTTTTAAAATGTACAGATATCAGGGCCCCACCCTGAGTGATTCTGAATTAACTGGTTTTGGTGAGAGAGATGGGGAGAAAAAATTTTCCTCTACCCTTCCAGGTTCTCCTAGCTGGTGTAAGAATTAAATGTGACACGAGACAGATTAACAGGAGGAAAAACAAGTTTAATTATGTGCACACAGAAGCCCAATAATGAAACAGACCTTAATAAATGAGGAAGCAGGCAGTTGTTACACTTCTTAGACAAAGAGACAATAAATTTATGAGGAATTGACAGGACAAAGAAAACTTCTGTTCAGGAGCTTCAATTAGTAAGGAATAGAATCTGGTCTGGAGGAATTAGTAAAATGTGACAAGCTTTGTTTATGCAGCCTGGTGATAAAAATAGCTCTACCTCCCTGCACAGGAGGGTTCTGTTCACCTGAGATATTTGTTTCCTGCTTTCCTGGGGGCAGGGTGCGGACACAGTGAGGTCAGAGTATCTTGCACCCGCTGTTTCTTAAGTAACTTTCATTTGAAATATGCCAAAGTGACACATTTTGGGGCAGCCTGCTCTTGACCCCTACAAGACTGAACATCATATTGTCATAAAAACTCACCATGGGGTTGTAAATGTGTTTCCAGGGTTAAGAAGTGCTAGTAGAGCACAAACTCTATCATATCCTCACAACTACTACAGAAGGCGGAGAGTATCACCCACTCTGCAGACGGGCTGCTAAGCTCCGATAATGGACTTTGCAAATTTGAGGATCTGTGAACAATTCCCAAGTCCTAAGATCTGAGGTGTGGGCAGGAGGGCAGTGTGGTATGGAGATTGAAACCTGAAGTTAGTGAACTTTTCCTCCAGAGGGCCAGATAAATTTTTGTTTGCCCGCCACATGTGGTCTCTGTTGCAACTGTGTAACTCTGCCGTTGTAGTTAAAGCAGCCGCAGACAACAGTAAAGGAACACGTGTGGCTGCAACCCAGTAACACCTTATCTACAAGAACAGGAAGCAGGGACCATAGTTTGCTGACTCCCGCTTCAGACCATGAGCATTAGGCTTATATATACCTGAGCCCAAATCTTGTCCCTTCTACCAGTTGGGTGATCTTGGATGGGTCTCTGTCTCTGTAAAGTGGGCATTGTACTTACCTCATAGACATGCTGTGAAGGTTAATGAGATGGTGTGTGTAAAGCTCAAATACTAGCTTGGTAATACATCGTGATCTATTTATCACTATAGGCCAGCATGTAGGGGGTACTGGGTACAGTGGAAGTGAAAAGAAGGTGCTGGGGTTTCAGCATAGAGGACAGACAAGATAGGGCTGCTGAGAGGCTGTGATTTATAAGAAGTGTGCATATTTGGTCTATGGCCACAGTCCCTGGCTCACAGCTCCTAACACCCTGATTTCCTGAGCTATAAGAGCAATGGGAACATCTTCTGTTATTACATCTGATCTTGTCCTCAGGTCCTGAAAACACTTCAGAGCCATAAAGGTGAAATGGGTGTCTCATCCTTCATAGCAAGTCGCTTTCCAGCACAATCGGGTTTATGTTAATGAAGATGACTTTTGGGCCCCTAAGGGTGGGTCCGAACCAACCAGGAATAGAGAGTTGGAACTTTCAGTGACCAGAGGCTGAGTCAATCACCGACCGTCAAGGAGTTAATCAATCATGCTCATGTAACGAAGCCTCCGTAAAACCCCAAAAAAGATGGGTGTGGAGAGCTCTCAGGGTGGGAAACCCGGAATGACTGATGTGCCACTGTTCGGGGACCCAAGTCCCTTGGGGGCCGAGGCTCCTTTGTTTGGGACCCCACCCAATGTATCTCCCCATCTGGCTGTTGATTCATATCTTTCAATATCCTTTGAATAAGTTGATCATCTGATGAGTAAACTGATTTTCTGTGTTCTGTGAGCCATTCTAGCAAATAATCAAACCCAAGGAGGGGGTCATGGGAACCTCATTTTATAACCAGGTTGGTCAGAAGCACAGGTCTTGTGATTGGCTCCGAAGTGGAGGCGGTCCTCTGGGACTGAGCCCTGTACCTGGGGGATCTGATGGTGTGTCTGGGTAGATAGCATCCGACTTGAGCTGGATTATAGGACACTCTGCTAGTGTCCAAAATTGCTTGGTGTGGGGAAGAACATGTGTACACACACCTTGGAATTAGGCCCAAGAACCCCAAAGAGTCACTTTCCCAGGACCTCAGAAGCACCAAAGGCGGTAAGCTTTTCTCTCCATCGGGGCAGGTAACTACTACTTCCGTAGTTTATGGCATGAACCATGGAGTACTCATGGTCATATTCTTTCTAAAGAGCCAATTCCTGCAACGTGAGCCCTGGCCTGTGCTGGGGAGGAAGAACTTTCCTCTCCCCTTCAAGGTTCTTCTACCAGTATAAGAATCAAATTGACGTGGGACATTAAGAGGGGAAAAAACCAACCACCAGCTTTATTCCATAATGGAACTGAGACCTAAAGAAATGACCGAGGCAGGCAGGTTGTGCACATTTAGTCAAAGAGACAATAAACCTGAGAAGAATTGACAGGACAAAGGAAAAAGGCTTGGGACCTTCAATTTATAAGTAATTGTAAACAACATTTGAGCTGGGGTAGTAAATCATTAAAAAAAAAAAACAGCATTTGTTTATGCAGCCTTCTCTAGCTCTGAATTCCCTTCACTGGTGGTAAGGATACTCTCTACACCCCTTCCTGGTTTCAGCAGGTGACAGAGGAGGGTCGGAGTGTCCGTCCTGCACCAGCTTTCTCTCCAGTTGCTTTAATTCAAAGTCATCCATGTGCCCAAGAGATGCACTCTGGGGCAGCTGCCCTTGGCCGCTACCCGCCTAAGTGCCTGGTCCCCGCTATAGTTGCAAAGGCCTGTTCCGGAGCCCCAGACCCAAAGTCTGACCCTATTCTCCGTTGCCAGCCTCGCCCCTCCCCTCCTGTGGCAGGACGTGATTGAATGGAGGAGGGGGAAGAGTGCCAGGGTGGGGGTGGGAGCCTCGTTAGTGTCTGAAAATGTTCACTGCATGTATTTTGCACTGAGGCACTGGAGAGGCAGATGAGGTAAGGGGCATGGGTTTTGTAACTAGGTTGCCTGGGTTAAAATCCTGACTTTAACTTACTTGCGATGTGACCTTGGGCAAATGACTTAACCTCCCTGTGCCTAAGAGGGATGAGGCATGGAAAGCACTAGAATTGTGCCTGGCACACGACAAGTATGTTGAGCCACAAGTACTTATAAAATTGAGCACTGATAATTGGTCACCGTTCTCTCCGTATTAGACCATATCAAATTATATTAGATCTATTTTTAAAAAAATCTTCAGTTTGCCTAACCTATTTTCCAGTGAATATTAACTGTTCATTCATGCTTCTTGTTCCTTTTTCTGCCATAATGCCAGGTGCCAGGAATGCAGCAGTCAACAAAGCAGTTAAGATTATAAATATAATCTGAAGAGGGGCCCTCGAATATATCTGCATATTTAGGAATAAGAATAGGTATGTCTTAGCACTTAAGATATTCATGTGGGCTCTGTGCTTGAGAACATGCAGACATCTGAGGACTTGACCCTATGCTCCAAACGGAGAGGGAAAGCGGATGCTCCGCGGGACAGCGGGGCCTGTAGAGGGACGGGAGGCGGCTTCGGAGCCAGACTGTTCTAACAGGTGAGACTGAGGAAGAGAAGAGGAAAGGAAATCGTGTTGTAGATCTCATGCATACCTTTTATGGGCAGGTAGCTAGGATATATTTCATAGTACTGAGGAAGAAAATCAGAACACCAGACAATATGCATAGGTGACTCCATTAATGTTTAACATTGTCCTTGCAAATGCCGTTCATATGGTATTTTCAGCATCTGTAAGGATTCATTCCAAACTGTTAAAAATAACTTTCTCAGGGGCAGGGTTATGGGAGATATTTTTATTTCCTATTTCACATGTGTTTATGGCAATGTTTGGAATTTTCAGGTTATAACTTTCAAGAGGAATATTTATACTTGTGGAGAAAATGTGTTCAAAAATAAAATGGGGTACATGAATGGGAAGTGAGGTCGTGAGCTCCCCAACATTAGGGAGATTCAAGCAGGAGCTGGAGGAACGTGAAGCAGGGGCTGTGATGGGGGACTGGACCAGACATCTGTGAGGTCCAGAGGCTCACCCCAGGACTCTGGAGTGGCCCTCACCTCTGGAAAAGTCTCACCTGCTCTCTGGGGGCCGGCGGCTAGCGTGTGGTTCAGCTTCTTGCTGCTCTGAGTGAGGCTCCGTGCCAGGAGCTACCCTGGTGCAGTTTACATGGGGCCCGAGGTGAACCTAACCAGGCTTGGGGGCCTGCTCGGCGTTCTCCAGGCCCCGGCTGGCTGAGCAGGGGAGGGGCGGAGGCGGGAGCGGTGACGCGGGGCCTCGCCGCCACCTGTGTGGATGAGGGCTCCTGCTCTTCCTCCTGCCCCTGCAGGACAGCCATGGAGCTGCCCCTGGATGTCCCTGCGGCCGGTGGCCTCTTGCGTCTCCACTCTCCAGGGCTCACCAGAAAGCGATGTCCAAGAGGCCAGCATCCCCCTGCCCCAGGCCTTGCACATCGTGGAGGAAGGCAGCCTGCCGGTGCTAACATCCGCGGGCCTGACCAGATGCTGAACCAGACCCGCTTTCTCATGGTGCTTTTCCGTGAGGGTCCCCAACTCTGGGGTGGTGGGTCATAAGTGGGGTGACACCTTCCTCCTTGCTCTTGGGAGCTGGAGGAGTTTTATACATTGCTAAACATATGAGAATACATATTAGGAAACTTTAACAAATAATATGCATGTAGCATCACCCCCAATTTCCAGAGGGGAATACAGAGGTTCAGGAAGTTGAGCAAGTTCAAGATGCTTTGTCGCCACTTTAGTCCTGATTTGTACGCGGCTCCCCTGCCCCACTGAAGGCAAGGAGGCAGGCTTTAGCCTCAGGTGTCGTCACCATTCAGACCTTCGTTTTCCCCTCTGTAAAATGGGCATGAGTGTGATGACCATGCCGGATCGTTGTGAAGATTAAAGGAGACACTACATTAAGTTGCTGGAACACAAGCAGAGAACAGTACATGACGGTGGTTATGGGCAGGCTCTGGAGAAAAGAGGCTGAAGAAGCCATCACCTTTGTCTGAATTACATTCTTTGGGCTGTTGTTCTCTGCCACCAGCAGACAATTTGGAGAAGGAGCAGCTTTCTTTTTCCCGAGGCACAAAGCTGTGTCTTGGGAGCAGGTGGAGGAGTTTAGAGCTTTCACACAGTGAGCACTTATTGGATGCTGGGTGCTGCCCTGAGGGCCTTGCTAAGCGTTAAGTCATGTAATCCTCACCACCACCAGGCATGCTGGCACTATTTGTCTCCCATTTAATAGCTGAGGAAACAGAAGCTCAGAGAGGCCAAGTGGTTTGCCTAAGGGCACACAGCTCCCAGGTGGGGACCGCAGATGCTGTGCTCTCCTACTTCCTATGTGCAAGGACTGGCAGTGGGGAGAAAGCAGCTGGGAACACTGGAATCCAGAGTCCTGCCTTCAGAGCCCCTCCTGGGAAGTGGCTGGCTCTATGTCAGGCTCCAAGGCCTGCTTCCAGAATGAGCCAGACCAGATTCGCTCCCGGGTTCCCAGAGGCCGGCAGGCAGTGCTGCGCAGGGGGCGCACCTTCCCTTCTGGTTTCTGCGCCTTCTACACAGCCCCTCCCTCTCTGCTCCTCCCCACTGCTGCTGGGGTGCAGCCGTTTCTCCCCTCCCAACCCTTGCCCTCCCCTAAGCATAAACCCCTGACAGCATCCCTTTTCCCTCCAGTTTGACCAGAGCATACAGTGGGATGGATGCTTTACAGGTTCATAGTCCTAGGCTCTAGTGCTGGGGTCATGCTGTCACTTGCTGGTCAGGGGACCTGGGGCAAGTGGTCTTGATTACTCAGAGTCTCTCTTAAATTTGACTGTGAACTGGAGAATTTAATATTATTATATAATTGCTAGAGCACACACTGTCTGGTGCATAATAAGAGCTGACGCACATGTTGGCTGCCTCGTCTTCATCATCACTAGCTTCCTAGTCGATGTGAAAGGGCTGCGGGTCTCTCCTCACGGCTGCAGAGGCGATGGGAGTGGCTCAGACAGTCAGTCATTGGCTCCCGCTGAGCCCCTGTGGGGCAGAGCTGCTGTCATTGGACAGATTCTGATCCAGCCCACTTTACTCAGCTCTGTGCGTGCCAGGCCTGGGGGGGCCCTGTGGGGATCCCACAGAGAAGGGGCCCTGGTTTCTGCACTCAAAGACTTTACAGTTTAAGCCAAGAATGACACCAGGCCTGAGAAACTGTTTAAAACCCTACTTATACTCTGAGAATAGTCTATAAACTCCATATGCTGGGTGCCCCACGGAGACGTGACAGCTTGGACTGGTCCTTAGAAATGCTTCTTCCAACTGCAGACCAACCGAGCAGCTTTACCTGGCTCGCCTCCTACGATCTTGCATCTTGGAATGCACGAAGGGACTCCCAGGCCAAGGCAGATGCACCTTGAAGCTGGGAATTTGGCTTCTATAGAATCTAGGGTTGCTGGCATCAATATTTATCAAAGGCTTCATGCCAAGCACTGGTAAATCCTAAAGAGTTGTCCTTAGTCTGAATCACCCACACGTTTTGGTTCTTAAGTGACATCAGGTTTGGTTTAGAGTCATGGGCTTGGGAGCCAGGCAACTGTGAGTAAGAAGCTCAATTCTGCCACAAACTTAGGTATGTGGCCTTAGGTACGTTTCTTTGTGTCTTACCTTCTTTATCTGTGAAGTGGGAGTAACGGAAGTGGTGGAGTCATTACAGGGATTAACTGGGAGTATCTATGAAGAACCTGGCACATGGAAGATGCTGAGTAAATGAGTTCCCATCCTCCCTTGGCCCTGTGACACCTACACAGATGCAGTTAATCAACTTTCTATCAGACAGGACTGGGATCAGCTTCCAGTAATAAAGAATCTGCTAATGATGGCTTAAATTGTGGGCCAGCGATAAGCGGTGACTGTCCTAATAGCTCCACTGGGTCAAGAACCAGGCTCTTTCTAGCTTTTCACTCCACCAAACTTGACATGTTGTCACAAGATGGTCACAAGATGGTCGTGGCACCTCCTGCATTGCAGCGCACATTCTCGTTAGGAAAAAAGGGGGTGGACAAATAGCAACAGGACAAAATACATTCCAGCTAAGTATGTCCCTTGAAAAAAACTTCTAGAAGTTCCACCAGTAACATTAGTTGTATCTTATTGTCTAGAATGGGGCCCATGGCTATTCCTAACCAAGCAGTCTGGAATGGTGAATGTTTCAGGTTTACAACCTCTATGGTGAAGGAAGCAAGAGAAAAGGATGTTGTGATGGTTGATTCACAGTATTAGACCCAAGTTGTAGAGTAATTTAAATGTGCCAATTGTCTTATTAGTTATTTACATATTGTGGGCTCAATTAATGCTAGACGAATAAAGTCCTTAAAAGAATTGAATTCTAAAATTGCCTACTTTTGCATTTAAACTCCTTTGTTCTGACTTTGATTAGATACATTAATAATCACTGTGTTAGCAGGGAAAGCTGACTGCTACAACAACCCCAAAACTAGGTTTAAAAGTTTCATTTCTTGTTTGTATTTTTGTCCCACACTGATCTGCAGAGGAGCTCTGCTCCATACAGTCATTCAGGCACCCAGGCTCCTTCCAGTGACTTGAGTCAATCCAGTGACTCAAGCATCTCTAAAGCTAGAATATCCCACTGAACCCTCGGCCTCCAGCCACAAAATGGATTGAGAGACACAGGACATGCTTCTGAGCTAGGCCAGACCTGGAAAAGGTGCACAGCAGTGCTACTCAAAATGTGGTCCATGGACCAGTGGCATCAGCATCACCCAGGAGCTCACTAGAAATGCAGAATACGGGGCCTCGCTGGTATACTGCATCAGCATCTGCATTTTAACAACATTTCAAGGTGATTCACATACACATTACAGTGTGAGAAGTGCTGGTATCACATCATTTCTACTCACATTCCACTGGCCAGATCTCCTTCAATGGCCATAGCTAGGGGCAAGGGAGGCCGGGAAATGAAGTGTAAAAGCAGAGAAGAAACAAACAGGGCTTGGAGCACACATGACATTGTCTGCCTTGTCACATTATACCTCCTTTTTGCTGTCAAAGCCTTAAATGGCCTTTGATCAAAAACAACTTAAAGCTGGTCTGGCTGAATGGCAGCCTGGTGGTGTAAGCTCTTCAAGACAGTGAACTACTAGGAAAAGGTTTAGCTTCTGGGTAGGAATGTCAAGACTATTTCCTCCATGAGGTTGACTTTCTAGACTTTGTTTATCTCAAGCTAACATTCCAAGGATGTCTGGTTCCCAAATTCAATGGACACTTGCCAGTTCCTACCTTCCATATGTGTTTGCAGCCCCAACCTGAGGCCCTGGCCCCACTGGGCCCACGATCCCATTCTCTCTGGTTCTCTCTGGCCTCTGTGGCTCACTTTCTCAGTTCTTTCTTATGCCTCCTCTTTTTTCCCATAACCCTGAAGTCAAGGCTATTAAGCAGCCCATGGACCGAAAGTGGCCAGCAAGTAGGTTATGTTTGGCACATTCAGTGTTTTAACAATTGGGAGATTTCAAAATTAAAACTGAATTAACATCTGCTATTGAAACAACAGATTTAGAAGCACTGGCCTACATTCCAGCAAAGTGACAACTGGTCAGAGCTGAGTAATGATTTCCTCCTTTGATCAGAATACATGCCTGTCGGTTTGCCACGTTCCTGTCCAGCCAACCCCACATAGTCCACGCACTTTGCATGACAGAACACACATCTTAACACATTTAGCCTCCCCAGAATGGCAGGTGGACAAGAGTGGGGAGCCTGTCCTGGCCCTGTGAGAATGCGGGTCTGCCCAGTTAATTAGGGCAGAAAGCAGAGTTCATGGCTCTGTGGGGCTCTGACATAATTTAAGATTAACACTGAACCTGGGGTTACAGTGAGAATTAATCAGTTTTACATTCCTGAGTTACATTTGACGATAACCAATTTGAATACTTTAAACTTACAGCATTCCCACCAGCAGGTATTTGAGAGCAGTGAACACCAGCAGATTTTGTTATCTAAGAAGAGACAAACTCATTACAATCAAATACTTGATTCCTTCCAATACACAGTTTCAATCAAAATGAGTTCTCAAAAACTGGCAGACCTTCTAAGTGACCTTCGGAAGAATAACTTGGGGAAAGCATTATAAAAGCTTCTTTCCAGGAGTAAATGGCCTGTTCACAAAAAGGATTTTTCCGATATTGTCCCTAGGGACATTCTGTTCAGCGGCTCTCAGTCCTCAGCGGCTGTCCAGCTTCTCATCTCTCTGAGGACTCCAGCCAGGCTCAAGAGCCGATGGTCAGTAGAGCCTTTTCTCTTGGATGTCCTCAGCACCTTTGATTCACTTCCAACAAACTGCTTCTTCTCACGTCCTGCCTAACTGATGGCAGTGCTACCTACCCAATGTCAAAGTTGGAAATCTCAAGGGCATTCTTGACACCTCTTTATTCTCACATCTAATCCCCACCAAGCCCTGTTGAAACCATCTCCTGAAGCCCTCTGCAGTCTCCAGTTCTCCCCTTGGTCCTGCGTCATCATTCCCCATCTGAAGCACTGCAGCAGCCTTTTAGGGGTCTCCTTGCCTCTTCCAATGCTGTCTCCATAGTGCACACAGAGGGATTTCTTAAAATGCGTATCTGATTGGGTCCCTCCCTGATTAAAAACCCTCAGTGATTCTCTAAGACTCAACATGGCTACAGTGTCCTCTGCTTGATCTAGCCTAGGCCCACTTCCTCACTCCACTTCAATGCTATGCTGTAGACCCTGAATGATTTGTGGTTACCAGGTAGGTCACACTGGCTCAGACCTCAGGGCCTTTGCACTTGCAGTGCCCTCTGTAGTGTCTTTCTTGCATTTATTCCCCTGGATTGTGAAGTTTAAGCTCATTGAGTTGCCTTGTCAGGAAGCTTTGTCCACTCTCATCTAGACTGGATAGGGGGCCCAGTCATAGCTCTCTGCACCCTCCCCATCAGAGTTTGCCACACTGTATTGAAACTTCTTTTCAACTTGTGTGCTCCATGGGGCCAGGGATCAAACCTTATTCATCAATTGATTGTTAACATGGGGTGTTGTGCTTGGAGCATGGTAGGCCAGCAGAAATGGTGGGCGGATGGATGGGTGGATGAGTGGATGAAAGAAAGAAATGAGCTTTCCCTTGGCTCTTAATGTCCTCCAAGAATGGGACAAGGAGAGAAAGGAAGGCTACATTCAGTAGGAAGGGGTCAAAATGAGATGTATCAGGAGGCATCTCTAGAGTCATTTGGAAGTGAGTGTCCCTAAAGCAGAACTGGCAAGGCTCTGTCCTGGGAGCAGGTTGGATTTCTACAGCGATGAGGATGACTGTGGTGATGGTGACGGTGGTGATTACGGCCACTTACTAAGCTTCTGTATTCGAGGCACTGGGCTTGACCTCTCGGCCTTTATTTTATATATGAGGCAAAGAAGTCTCAGACAGGCTGAATAATTTACCCAAAGTCGCACAACTCGTAAGTGATGAGGCCTGGATTTTAGACCAGGTTTGACACCAAAACTGGTGCTCAACCCATTTTATAAAACTGTGCTGATAACTGGAATATTTGCTTATTTATTTACTCACCATTCATTAAGTATTTATCGAATACCTATTATGTGCCAGATACACTTTTATGGCACAAAACAGGTGGATATCCTTGCTTCATGGAACTTATATTCCACTGCTGTGAGACTCAAGGTAAATAGATACAGAGTAAAAAATGAAGTATGTCTTATGGTTAAAGATACTATGGAGAAAAACAGAGGACAATAGGGAGTGCAAGGGGTGGGTGGAAATGGGACTGTGAGTTTACATAGGGTGGCCAGGGAAGGCCTTCCTGAGAAGATGACAATTCAGGAAGACCTGAAGGCAGCAACCCATGCAGATATCTGAGAAGAGAGCATTTTGGGCAGAGGGAATAACAAATGCAAAGGCCCTGGGGTGGGAATGTGGCAGGGTAGCTAAAGCTGAGGTGCTGAAGAGCAGCTGGAGATAAGATCAGAAAGAAGGTGCAGATCCTTTCCGGCTTTGAAGGCCATCGCAATGGTCAGAGAACTTGCTCGCTGGCTCCTGAGGATCTAGAAGAGGCTGACGACCATTCTGAAGCCCCCATCACCTGTGAGCACCTCTGTACTGTAAGTGGCCTATGCGATGGGGAGAGGGTGGTTCTCAGAATACTTTTCCTTGGCTGATGTGGAGCTTGGCCTGAAGTAGGGTTTCTCATCTTCAGCACTATTGACATTTTGGCTGGATAACTGGTGCATGGAGGGGGAGGGGGAAGGCTGTCCTGTGCTATAAAACTGTAAGATGTTTTAGTAGCACGGCCACTACCCACTAGAGATGGGCAATGCCAATACCATGTAAGTCGTGACTCCAGAAGTGTCTCCAGCTACAGCCAGATGTTTCCCATTTAGAGCCAAAGTCTAAAGACAGGCAGATTCCAGCTCCCTGGGCTGTAAGCTAATCTCCAGTGTCTACCTTTACTCCTCCTCCACCCACCAGCCCCTGCCCTGACTCACA
>JAQQAC010002172.1:67870428-67923056 GCA_029783875.1 Phataginus tricuspis | reverse complement strand
TGAAAGACACAGCTGCCAAAACTCTTACAAGAAGAAATAGACAATCTGTATTAGCCTGTAATAAAGAAATTAAATAATAATTAATAATCTTATAACAGAAAACACCAGGTCTATAATGGGCTCTTTGGTGAATTCCACCAAACATTTAAAGAAGAAATTGTACCAAGACTGTACAGTCTCATTCAGAGAATTAAAGCAGAAGGAATACTTCCTAACTCACTCTATGAGGCCACTATTACTCTAATATCAAAAGCAGACAAAGATGATACAAGAAAACTACAGACCAATATCTCTTATGAACACAGATGCAAAAATCCTTAACAAAATGTTAGCAAATTGAATCTAATAATGAATAGAAAGAATTATACACCACAACCACGTGGGATTTATCCCAAATATGTAAGGCTGGTTCAACATTCAAAAATCAATTAATATAATCTATCACATCAACAAGCTAAAGAAAAAAAATCTCATGATGATATCAATAGACGCAGAAAAAGCATTTGACAAAATTCAATACAAGTTCATGATAAAAATGCTCAGTAAATTAAAAATAAAGGGGAACTCCTCCACTTGATAAAGAATATTTAGAAAAATCCTATCCTACTATAAACATCTTAATGATGAGAAAGTAGAAGTTTTCCTTCCCACTAACACCAAGAACAAGGCAAGGATGTCCCCCGTCATCACCCCTTTTCAGCATCATACTGAAGTCCTAGCTAGTGCAATTAGGCAAGAAATGGATATAAAAGTTATACAGATTGGGAAGGAAGAAATAAAACTGCTTTTGTTCACAGATAACATGATTGTCTATGAAGAAAATTCAAGAGAATTGACAAAAAAAACCTCCTAGAACAATAAGCAATTATAGCAAGGTTGCAGGTACAATGTTAATATACAAAAGTCAATTGCTTTCCTGCATATACACAATGAACAAGTAGAATTTGAAATTAAAAACATAATACCATTTTTATTAGCATCCCCCAGAATGAAATACTTCGGTATAAATTTAACAAAATATATACACAATTAGATGAGAAAAACTACAAAATTCTGAAGAAAGAAATCAAAGAGGAATGAAATAATGGAGAGATGTTCCATGTTTGTGGATAGGAGGATTCAATATTATCAAGATGTCAGTTCTTCCCAACTTAATACATAGATTAAATGCAATCCCAATTAAAATTCCAACAAGTTGTTTGGTGTATATTGACAAATTGATTCCAAGTTCATGTGGAGAAGCAAAAGACCCAGAATAACCAACACAGCTTTGAAGGACAACAAAGATGGAGGACTAATGCTACCTGACTTCAAGACTTGCTATAAAGCCACAGTAATCCAGTAAGTGTGGTATTGATGAAAGAACAAATAGATCAATGGCACAAAATAAAATACCCAGAAATAGACACACACAGTTAATGGTCAACTGATCTTTGATAAAGGAAAATAAACAATGGAGCAGAGACAGTCTTTCAACAAATGGTGCTTGAACAACTGGACATCCACATGCAGAAACATTAATCTAGACACTGACCTTACACCCTTCACAAAAATTAACTCAGAATGGATGACAGACCTAAATGTATAGAGCAAAACTATAAAGCTTCTATAATATAACATAGGAGAAGACCTAGATGATTATGCAGCTTTAATAACTTTTTCTATAGGACATTAAAGGCATGATCCATGAAATAAAGAAATGATCATTACAATGGAAAAAGCTTGTGCTCTGCAAATGACACTGACAAGCATTAGAACAGGAACAGGAACCCTTGGAGACAGTAAATGATAGGAACACTTAAATGGTAATTTTGATGAATTGCTGAAGGCTGAATATGGACTAGAGAGTTAGAACTTATAGGAATATCTTCTGACATTCTTAACTCTCAACCTAACCCTCAGCCTTTAGCAATTCATCAAAAATTACCATTTAAGTATTCCTTATCAGTCACTGCCTCTGGGTAGAGGGGGAAATGAGGAGTTGCTAATCAATGGGTGTAAAGTTTCAGTTTTTTAAGATGAATAGAGTCTGGTGGTTTGCTATACAACATGTCTACAGTTAAGAACACTGTATTGCACAGTTGAAACTGTCAAGAGGATAGATCTCATGTTAAGTGTTCTTATCACAACAAAATAAATTGGCAAGAATGAACTTTTAAAATACATTTAGAGACATATCTTTTTGGTGAATATCCTATTCATGTCTAATTTTCATTGAAATTGTTATCATTCTTTATAATAAATTCTGCAGTATATGTATTACAAATATGTTTCCTAATTTATCAAATGCTTTTAAAATTAAATATAAGAAGTTCTGGAGGCTCAGTGTTTGTGGGGATCTCCATGCTTTTGTGGATCTTACCTCCAGACGCCCTTGCAGATCCTCAAAGTGAAGATCCGAGCAAAACCCTCTCCTGTGTTAGGCGGGGGGAGGAGGCCGGCAAAAGTTACCATTTTGAAATGCATTCAGAGATTCTCCGTAACAAAAGTCTGTCCTCCAGGAAAAACTACTATGACAGAGCTTCACTGACCTAGGGAAGTGCAGCTTCCAACTCCAGCTCACACTAGCTTTTCTGTCCAGACAGGTGGAAAAACAAAGACTAAAAAATGCTTCTTAAGGTCACAGTCCAGGAACTGAGGCCCTCTAAAACCTGAGATGTAGTCAATAATGACACTGGATTAGATGTAGAATTAATATGCTAAAAGACAAGATTAAATGTGACTCTATCCAATATCACAATCAGAGAAAGCAGGACAGGGGAGAAGATTTAAAAAAAGAAAGGAACAAGTGCAAAGAACAAAACAGGGCCAAGCCCGGCAGGTATTAACGACTATATCAATAAGCACTGTGTCTCAGGGATCTGAATACACCAGCTAAAAGATGATACTGTCAGAGTATTAAAAATACCTCAAGCATATGTTGTCTAGAAGAAACTCATTTTAAATATGAAGACACAAATTAAAAGTAAAGGGGATAGAGAAAGATATATCACGCTAACGCTAATTAAAAAGAAAGCTATGCTAATCTCAGACAAAGCAGACTTCAGAGCAAGGAAAACAACAGGAATCAAGAGGGCATTATATGATGTTGAGGGGTCAATTCTTTAAGACATAACATTCCTTATTGTGCATGCTTTAAGAACAAAGTATCAAAATACGTGGAGCAAAAACTGATAGAACCTCAAGGAGAAATAGACAAATCCACCATGACAAGTAGAGACTTCAATACCCCTCTATCAGCAATGGACAGATCTAGCACTTAGAAAATGTGTAAGGATAGAGTTGATCTGAATAGCACCATCAATCAAATCAATCTATTCAACATTTACAGAATACAGAATCCAACAACAGAAGATAGGTATTCTTCTCAAGTTCATAGGTAACATTCACTAAAACAGACCACATTCTGGACTATGAAATACAAATACACCTTAACAAATTTAAAAGAAAAGAAGTCATACAAAGCATGCTCTCAGACCACAGTGGAATTAAACTAGAAACTGGTAACAGAAAGCTAGCCAGGAAAATCCCAGAATATTTGGAAAGTGCTCAGCATTGCTCTAAATAACACGTGGGTCAAAAAGGAAGTCTAAGCTGAAATTTTTTAATATTTCAAATTAAAAAAACCCTAAAACTAAAAGCAACCAAGATGTCCCTCAGTAGGTGAATGGATAAACAAACTGTCAAACATTCATAAAAGGAAATGAATTTTCATACCACTAAAAGACAGAGGCACCTTATATGCATATTACTAAATGAAGGCAAACAGTCTGAAAGGCAACATACTATCTGATTCCAACTATATGACATTCTACAAAAGGCAGAGTGGTAGAATAGAGACAATAAAAAGATTGTGGCTGCTGGTGGAGGAGGAAGAAAGCCCTGGGAGCTCCTAGGGCAGTAAAACCCTCCTGTCCAGTACTGTACTGGTGAATTCATAACATCAGGCATTTGCGAAAACCCATAGAACCATGCAACACAAAGAATGAGCCTTAATGTCAACTACTGACTTCAATTAATAAGAATGTTCCCATATTGTTGCATTAATTGTAAAACTGTAATACACTCATTAATGCCAATACACATAATTGACGGCAAGTATTTTGGGGAGAGTATGTGGGAATTCTGCATTTGCTTGCTTGTTGTGTAAATTTAAAACAGTTCTAAAAAATAGTCTATTAAGTAAGAAGACAAGGTTAGCTTGTGATGAGTGGGGAAAAAATGCCGGAAAGCCATCAAGAATAAAGGGAGATGGGTGGGAAGGGATGGATAAGAGGGTAAAAGGGGCATTACGATTGGCAGACATAGGGTGGGGGGGACCTGATGAAACTGTACAGCTCAGAGAAGACAAGTAGTGATTCTATAGCATCTCACTACACTGATGGACAGTGACTGTGATAGGGTTGGTGGGGGGGACCTGATGAAGGGGGTAGTTTAATCATCACAATATTGCTCATGTAATTGTAGGTTAATGATACTAAAATAAAATAAATTGAAGTAAAAAAAAATATCTTACAATACTATTTGTCAGCTTTACCTCAGTGAAGCTGAAAAATATATAAATTAAAAGTTAAAAAAAAAAAGAATAAAGGCAAGAAGACCATTTAGGAAACTCCCGAGAGAATGAGGATGGTGATTTGGAATGAAGTAAGAGCGATGAGACCGGCGTGAAATGGGAGGATGCAAAGTACTGGGAGGAGGGGACGGAAAGGGGGAAGGGGGGAGAGAGAACTTTTAAAGGGCGGGTGGGAAGAGGTGGCAGATATAAGGGCACGAGTTGGTCCCCCAAGATACTGCTTACCCAAACAAATCTTAGCGACCGTCAACACACCCTACTGTGCTAGGGAGACTCGCCCATGAGTATTACAGGTGTTCATCTCGCTGAGAATCAATAAACATTGCTAGTAATCTCACTAAAAATAACAGGACGTATTTTACAGTTTTCTATGGAATTTCAAAGGCTTATAGAGACTTAATATTCTACCCTTGATGATGGAAGAGTCTTAATACAGAACAGTGTCTAAGCCATTTGCCTTTGTAGTCAGTTCTTAGGAAACATGGACTTGGACGTGTTCTCATGCTGGGTACAGGAGAGTTAATCAATGTTGACTATGTTGGCAATTGTTAAAAATCAGTATTGCCATTTAGCAATGGTAAGACAGACATAATTTCAGGACAGATGTACTTGTGATTTCAAGGTAGACCTTCTGTAATGCAAGGTGTGGGGAGGCAGCAGTGTCTCCTTAAGCTCCTTGTCTCTTTGTCTTTGCTCACACTCCTGTTGTCAAATCCTGTGATGAACAGAGAAGAAAAGATTTATTGGTATGTTTTCCTGTCATATAAGATAAGATATACAGAAATGGATGCTTGAAATGCTCATTAATAAGACATAGACTGTCAGCCTGGGGTCACACCCCAGGGGTGGGGCAGGTGGGCAGGAGTCCTTCGACCAGGCCCCCAAGCACCCCTGTGCCTTTCCTCTGTGGCTCAGCAGGTCTGGGGTTGGGAAGAGAACGTGGAGCCCCTGAGGCTGAGGTCCCTGGTCAGAGGTGATGCTGGGGATGGTGGGTGCACCTGGGACCAGCCTCTCGATGGAAGGGTACAGTGGCCTCACCCAGGGGTCCTGAGTAAGTCCCTCCCCCAATGTGGCTAGTGAGTCACTGTCATGACATCAGACGACTTCCTCTGTGTTTTCTTCCGTCACAGTGGTTGTTCTGGACGAGCCACATCAGACACATGTCCCTGATGACCGGACACCACCATGGGAGGACAAGGAGGGGCTCTCTGATGTGTGTCCTGCCCCTCTGCATTTTCCGAGGAGTGGCTAAAAGGCCCAGGGCCACCGAGGGCGAGTGGCAGGTGCCCTGGCTGACCCGCCCCTCCTCTGGGGGGCTCTGGCTCCAGACCCTCCAACCCCCTGTGTCAGTGTGTCCTGCTCGAGCCTCCTTGTGTCCGGACTGGCCCCTGAGGCTCCTCCAGTGGACCCCAACCCCGCCTGCCTGCGTGGAAATGTCCTTATACCTCCCTATCCTGCAAGCCCAGCACAGCCTCCCCATCCTGGGAAGGAGCTGACTGCTCAGCCTACCAGGCCAGCTGCCCTGTATCTGGTCCCTGCATGGGCCGTGTCCCTGCTGATGGGGTGGGTCCCAGAGGAGCCCCAAGACTCCCAGAGCTCAGGTCCCAGCCTATGCCCACCACCTGGTTCTCACTTGCTTCTCCAGAGCTGGGCTCACAGGGCTCCTTGACTCAGTCCAGCTGACCCAAATTAGCAGAATGACATAAGCAGACCTGGCTTGAAGTTGAAGCCCTGAGGGGGCTCACACCGAGGCCTCACGCAGAGCCAGGGGTAAGTAGAGAGCATGGTCTTTCTTGACGGGCAGAGGCTGCACATGCCCACGGCCTCCAGAGCCCCAGGGTGTGTGTGCCCTCCTCCAGGCCCGCTCTGTCCCTCTCTGGCTCTGGCTGGCACCACCCTGCCTCGAGTGCTGTGCTGCTGCTCCACCGGACCTCAGGCGGCTGCAGAGCCTTCCTCCAGCAGATGGCTTGCCCTGAGGTGGCTACTTTCCCCAGGAACCCTTAGGGGCTGGGGCTTTCCCACATGTACACAAATCATGGCTGTGACCCCTGACAAGGAAGCCCCTCACCTTCAGGCTTGCTCCAGCTGGCAGAAATGTCCTCCTGAGGCTCTGGGGGACAGAAGCTGCCCTGGACACAGCACCTTAGATCTCCCTGTTCACCCAGAAGATCCAAGGCCCCTGGGGGCCCTATGGGGCCTCTTGCCAGAGTCCTGAGCTGGCTCCTTCCCAAAGCCTGTTCAGGGTCATCATGCTTTCTGGGAAGAGGATTTTAGATTCCTTCTGCATTTGGTGTGTCCTACTGCCCCAGCCTGCTCGCGTTTTGAAGGCACATCATGTCAGCCATCTGAGGACCTGGTGTGTGAATACGGCCCGAGATGTCCTGACAATTGCTGGTCACACAGTAGTAGTGCAAACACCGAGCTTGCTTGCAGAAAGCTGTCCGGGATCCCTGGGCTCCTGCTGCCTTTGGAGCACAGCCCTGGTATCTTTGTTAATTTGGGGCCAGAAAAAAATGTCTCTGGGTATCCAACAGCAAATGCAATGCCCCAAATGTCCCATGGCTTGAGGTGAGTGGGAAGGATTGGGAATGGGGACTTGATGGGTGGTCTGGGGCCATACTTGGTGTTTGGGGGAGAAAACCCAGCAGATAAGCCTTTCTCTGGGTGAAGGGTGGGACCTGTGTGGAGACCCCAGCTGCAGACACTGCTGATGTTGCACTGCTGGGCACTCAGCCCACCTGAGCCCACCTGCCTCCAGGGGAGCCGGTCCCGAGCCGGCCAACAGCATTCCCCGGGAACACCAGGGGCTCCCCTGCCTGCCTGAGAGCTCTCTCCAACCCAGTGTTGCCCTGTCTTCTGCAAGCCGGTGCAAACCTCAGTGCAGAAGTGTTGTGCCCTGGGAATGACCTTCCACTAGTGGGGGCACAGCTGGTCCGGGCGGGACATGGGTTCCCAGAGAGACCGAGCCTGATGCCCACCCTGGTGCTCACTCCTCAGGGCCACACACTGGCTTTCCTCCTCCAGGGCCACTCTGCCCCACCCTCCTCAGGTTTCCTGGGATCTGTTGCAAACATACCACTTGTCTCCAATTGCCCCCAACTCCTCTCCTGCTATGGGGGCCCAGCGTCTGTGGAGGGTCCACAGTGGCTGTGACTGCACAGATCATCCAACCTTCTGGACCTGAGTGTCGCCACTGGAGGATGGGGATGGAAGACCTGCCTCGTGGTCATCAGGGGAGACGTGGCCCAGGAAGATGCAGAACGCTGCACAGAAAGGTGCCCAGTAATGCAAAGGGAGCCTGCAGACCCTGCAGAAGGAACAGGAGCTCCCAGGGCCGAGGGCAGGAGGTGGGCAGTGTGCAGAGGACGTGGACGGGGCCTGCAGACTGGCAGGTGTCCCCTGAGCAGTGGAAGACAAGACACTAGAGGAGGAGGATGAGAGGACAGAGGCTTCCAAGGGGAAAGAGTTCGGTGTCTGAGCATCCCAGAGCCCTTGGCGAAGTCCTGAGGCCCTAGAAGTTGTTTGCTGAAATGCTCCCATTGTTCAGAACGTTTGTGTTCTGATGGCCAATCAGCACTGGACTTACTCTGTGTTGGTTCTAGGAATAAGTGCATGCCTGCGATTATAACCCACATTTTGTTAAACACAGGGCACATTTCCTTTTCATAAGTTCTAGTTACTTTGTATTCTAGACGATGCCAAGCATGCATGTTCTCTGTTATTCCTGCAGTCCTGGCCGTGTTTGCAGGCGTGGATTCCTGGGCTCACCAGCCCTGCTGACCCCGTGGACCACCCCTTTCCCGTCACACTGTGTACGTGGGTGTCCTGTGGGCAGGGAGGTGGTGGATCGCGCTCCAGCAGGAAGCTGCCGTGCTCCGTGTACCCCAGGGAGGAGTGTCTGCTGAGTGAGTGGCTAAGAGCACAGAGCCCCAGATGCCAGAGTCCATCCAAGAGGGCCCTATCTTTGGGGTGGGGTCAGAGGGTGTCACAGCACAGGCCCCAGATGGTGGCCCGGAGTGTGTCCCACTGTTCGTCCAGCGCTGAGCCTCCTCCCCCGGGCCTGCTGTCGCCTTGGACCCTCTTCCCTCCTCCTGGAATGTCCCTGAGTGTTCCTGGGAGCGGGGCAGCAGCAGGGGCTCCTAAACAGGGACAGCAGACCCTGCCCTGCAGGCCTGCTGTCCCCAGCCGGCACGTGGCTCTTTATGTCCTCCAGGCACCAGACAGTCACTCCATGTTTGTTCCGCGGGTGAGTCTTCCAACGGCCCACGGGGAGGACCCAGTGGTTGGTTCATTTCACAGGTGGGGAATCTGCGGGCTCAGCGCTGTTCCTGGGTTGGCCAGCCAGAGAGGGGGTGAGCTGGGTTTAGGAACCCCTCTCCCCGACTCTGGGTCATTTCTAAGCACCATTCCACATGCAGCCTCCTGGAGTGGGGGACCTGGCTTCCCTGGCCTCTGTGCCCTCTCAGGCTTCAGCCCCCTCTGAGCTCAGTGGGTGCAGCCGCCCCATCTGCCCAGGCAGCCAGCCTTGGACACTGGGGGCCCTCTGAGCCCCGGGGCCCGCCTCTCCCCACTGCAGGGCCAGGACGTCTCTCTAGGGCCCCTGCGGCCTCTGTTGCTCACAGCGGCACCAGGGCTGCTGGTCACCAGACGAGAGAGCCTCCAGTCTGCCGGGGACCAGGGCCACCTCCGCAGTGTGTACATCTGCACGTTCTCTTCGTGCCACACGCGCCCCGGGCTCCTTGCCTCTCCTTTGGAATTGCCTGTGTTGCCCTTTATCCCTTTTTACTACATTGGCTTTTGAGAGTCAGTGGACTGCTGGGATGTCACATGTGTCCCTGGCATTGTGTTACGGAATGGCTTTTGCACTTGTGATTTGTCTTTCCAGCTTTCTACATTTTTCTTGTTATTGTTTTGGCCACAGGAAGAGCCAGAGTTTGCCCTTTGTCTTCTAGCTCTGGTGTCTCACTTAGACCAGGAAGGAGTCCACCACCAGATCGGGCACGTATTTACTAAAAGGTCTTCATTTTAGGTCCCTAACCTTTAACTCATCTGGATGTCCCTTTCCAGTAAGAGAAGTGCTACTTCAAATATAACCAGAAATTAGCCAGACCCTTCATAAAGCATGTGGGTAGACCCCAAAGGCACCAGTTGTTTGATTCCGTTGCTAGGAAGGAGCAGAGACAGAAAGCAGACTGGGGGATGCTGGGGGCAGGGGTGAGGACACGGGCGCGCGGGCCCTGGGACGGGGTTTGCTCTGGGGAAGGAAGTGCTCTGGCCTGGACGGTGGGGCCGGCTGCACACGCTGTGACTGTACCGAGCGCCCGCGACGCTTACAGTTTAAAAAGGTAAAAAGCACCACTTTCAAATTATTTAATTAAAATCTAAAAGAAACAAAATGATAGAGAACATAAAACAGAAACAGCAAATTGAAACAAACCCAAAGAGTAACACACTCACTGGAGGAAAGGGAAAGATATTGTGGGCAGAGCGGCTGGGGATCTGCTAGGATGGAGAGTTCCAGAGCCCGCTTTCTGGACAGGGTCAGAGGATCCAGACAGAGCCGTGGACGCCCTGCAGGTGCCAGAACAAGAGCAGGGGGCAGCTGCGCCTGCAGACGAGCGGGGTCCCGTGTCGGCTCCCGGTCTCCCGAAGGGGCCCCTCCAGATGCAGGCCTTGGCTCCAGAGCAGCCTGGGGAGGGGGCCCTGCGGCTGGAGGGGGACCTTCCCCGGCTCCTGCACCGACACATGGCTCCTCTGAAGGTTCATCATTGGGATCCTGAGACGGGACCGGAGCTGTAAGAGGACGAGTGGTGTCACCCCAAGCCGACCTTGGCACATGCCTTTCCAGACACAGAGCCTTCCAGGGAAGCCCAGGCCAGGAGCCCACACGGGACATCTCCCCAGCTACATCCACCAGTGCGTGGTCTGAGGCCCTTCTTTGCCCCTGGCCCGAGAGCAGCCTCTAGGCCTCCTCCCCATGGACCCAGCATCCCCTCCCAGTCCCAGGCCCTCTCACACCCCCACCCCCACCCAGGCACTCTCATGCACCCACCCCTGGCCTTCTCACCCTCAGGCTCAGCCTCCAGGGCCTGCTGGTGCTCCAGGTTAGAGCTGCCAACGTGCAGCTGCACGTAGACTTGGGCCAGACTCTGGGTGGGTGCCCTTCCCCGGCCATCTTCAGGACGAGGTTCCAGAGAGCGCTCCTCTGTGATGTGCCACCCTGGCCTCTCACTGGGGGCAGGGGGCAGGTCCCCCAGGTCCTCAGTCTTCCTCAGACAGCTCTGCAAAGACAGTGACCAGCACTGGCCCACAGGCTTCAGAGCTCTGCCTGGCCCACCTCCCTGCTTCCACTGCTCCCAGCTCAGGGACCTGGGTCAGCACAGACCCCCCTGGGTTGACATGGGATGACCTCCAGGGCTCAGGACGCACCTTGAACAGAAAGATCCCTGCACCCCACGCCCCCCGGCCCGCCTTGACCTGGAGTGTGGGCGGGACCAGCCCCCACGGCCTCTGGGCCTCGTCAGATGCTCCTTCTCGGGGTGGCCCACCCACAGGAACCCCCTGTCCACATGCGGGCGCTCACGTGCATACACACACACTGGAGGGGAGACACAGGGGGCCCCAGGAGGATCAGAGGGGAGGCCTGGCCAGGACCGGCCTGGACTGGGCCACCCTGTGTTACCTTTGGGTCCCTCCGGGCACTTGGCCAGAGGCGTCTGTGCTGAGTCCTGGCCCAGTGCCTGAAGCGCTGGATGAGACCCTCACGGGGGGCCTTCCTCGGGCCACGGCTTCGGGATAAGGGGAGGCAGCGTGAGAACATGGTCACGTCCTCGCGTCTCCAGCCAAGTGAGCTGGGGACTGGGCTGTGTCTAGAATGTGGCGCGCGGTTACCTGGGTTCCAAGTTCTGTTGGCCCCTATCGTCAGGGAAGTGAGGTCACTGCCTGGAGTCCCCTTTCCTGGGCTTCCTGCTCAGATAAGTCCTCCCCGAGGATCCTCCTGGAATGCTGGCCACCTGCCCTCCACCCCAGACCCTGTCCAGGCAGCCACACCAACACAGCCCCAGGGAAAGCCTGGCTACCACCAGGGCCCCAGTTTGAAGACACAGAGCTGCAGTCTAACCCAGCTCCTCCTCGTAGCTACATGTACTGTCATGTGACCCTACACAAGGCCTTTGTCTCTCAGGGCCTCCCCAGTGTTCCCATCCGCACAGAGGGTTCACTGTGTCACATGCTCCTAGGATGTCAGGTGTGCAGACCTATAAATTCCTGGCGCACCTGCTGTCACCTGCCACACACTCAGCAATGGCAGAACGACATAGTGGGGTAGTGCAACTCAAACAGGTCTGGGCACGCTCAGGGGCCTAGGGGTCACCTCCCCTCCTGTCTGTTCCCAGTTCCCCCGCAGGGTGAGAGAACTGAAATGCAGACACGGTCCCCTGTGACACACACATTCCAGGGTCTCCACTGGGTTCAGACTCAGGTCCAAGTGGCTCTCCCAGTGTGTGGAGATGGCAGCTGCAGGACTGCCCCCGGTGGCCCCCTCCTGGTCCTCATCCTCGCGCCTCCCCCTTCACTCCCACCTAGGGCAGGTGCACTTTTTGGCTGGGTTCTAAGGGACAGCAAATGGCCAAGTGAGTGGGCGGTACTTCCAAGACTGGTTATAATAATTACCATAGAATTATAAAGACTATGTGAGATAAGGTATGCTAAGCACTGGGCATAAAATAGGCACAGATATGCTGTGTGTGTTAGTATGCTTTAAGCAGAACAAAAAATGAATCCACTGGTCCAGATGGCTGGGAAACCATTTTCCTAATTTTAGCTGTGTTTCTTTACTGCCCAGTTTTGCATCTTCCCCTCTTATTCCCTCTTTCCTGAGCACCTGAAAGGGCTGCCTGGAGTGTCTCTATGGAGATCAACCTTTGACTCAGCCTCCTGTCCCCAGAGTGACTTCCTGGGGTAGTCCCCCCTGGGCTGTCGGATTCTGGGCAGTGGATGTCAGAATGTTATCCAGCAGCCCCACCCCGGGCTGGCTGGACAACTGGTTGTAATTACAGAGACCACTCAAACTTAAAGTTAAATAAGGCCAGACTGTGGTGAGAGGGAGATTTTTGCTCCCCCTTCTTTGGAGGAATGGCTATGCCAGGCAGGCTGAGCAGGTGTATGCTGGGCTCCTGGCTGAGCTCCTCTGGAAAGCCCCAGGATGGCTCTGTGTCTGCAAAGGCAGGCCTGGGGGTGGCCTTTCATCTTACAGCCCCAGCCCCATCTCAGGAATTAGTGCTGACTCCAGATTCTGCCAGGCTAAGGGGTCTGCCAGCCTCTGTGTCTGGGAGACATTCTTAGGGCTGTGTTCTTTCCTGGAAACAGCTTGGAGATGAGAAGCCAAGTCCTGGGGTGAGGAATGAGTTCCTAAAGTCAGAACTGGTCTTCAGAGACCCAAAATTCCCTTCTAAAAGGGAGAGCGGTGTGTGTGACGTGACGTCTGTGTGTGTGACGTGAGTGGTGTGCGCATGTGAGAGTGTGTGGGTACTGTGGCCAAGGTTTGCCTGTTTGCAGGGTTGTCACAGATTCCTGGCTGTGGAGGACTTGGCCGGGGTACCTGTGCTGCTGCATATCTCATGTCTGGGATTATGTTCACGGGTACAACTGAAGAGAACCAAACCAGCGGCTCGGATAACCAGGGTGAAGTATTTCTAATTTAGAGGAAAAATGCAAAGACATGGAAATCATGGGGGAGAAACTGAGAGACCTAGAGCACAGGTCTGGGAGATCCAACATATAGATGATCAGGGATCCAGAAGGAGGACGAACAGATGGGGAAGAAGCAATGGTTAAGCAATAAAGGAAACTTTCAGTGATCTGAAGAAAAACTGTTCACTGATTAAAAAGGCTAGGTTCTAGGCAAGATGGATACCTTTCCTGGTACATTCCTGAAGCCTAAGGATGAAAGGGAACTCACACACATTCAGACTGCAATTATAACTTATTAAAAAGGCAAATGACTTTTTCACTCATTTGCAACAGGGGAAACTAAAAGACAGTGGAAGAACCTTTCAGATCACTCAAGAAAACAGGCCAAAACCCAAGAACCCTAGAGAATTCCATCAGGCCAGAAGAAAGGCATTTGTGGATGCTAAAGGCATTTTGAAGGAAGTGCTGCCTTGACAGTGATTAGGTCTTGAATTTCACAAGAATTTTCACAGCCTTCAAATTAGGGGGGGCAGGTGTAGTGAGGAAGGAGGGATGGTAGCCATGCAATCATAAGGAAAAAGAAGACACACGTTCCATTTCTAGATGCCAGGGTAGAGGAACATGAGAAACACACCCACCATTTGAGCTGGCCAAAGGGAAAGCCATGTCCTTGAGGAAGAAATGGTTTTCAGTTGCAGTATGAAGGTACAGGGCCCTTTGAGAGGAGAGGTCCTGGCCGTGGTGTCTGTGGGGCATGACTGGGAGGTGTGGGGGACTGGCAAGGCATTCAGCAACCACAAGGTTGGACCAGGGGTGAGGCCTGCCATGCACAGGGCTGCTGACATCACAGAATCAACACCACTTGACTCATGGCTTCTTTATAGAAATGAGGCTGTAGTGTGGGCAGGACCGTGGCCAGAGGAGGAACTTGAATGAATCAGTGTGAGCTCAGGTGGAGCTTGGGTGGGGAGGCAAAGGTAGGGCGTGACCGTCCTTCTACACCGAGTCCTCCGCTAACAGGCCTGACAGGTCACCGGGACGCCAGCCCAGCTGACCAAGTGAGCAGGACCCACGAGCTTGTAATTTGAGGCATGCGGGACCCTAGGATATTCTCTGTGATGTATGGTTTTCTCTGTAGTGTACAGTCCTCAGAGCCTGGGGCAGTGTTCAGTGGTAGGTCTCAAGTTTGGTGTCTGTGGTGCACAACCATGTTTCCACTGAGGCATGACTTGTCTGAGGTCTGCTGTCCTCAGTCCTCCTTTGAAGTGCATCACCAGAGTAGGAGTCGTGCCATGAAGTCACCTTCACACCAGTGCCTCTCGCTTAAGCTGTGGCCCCTGACCTCCTCTCAGTCACTGAGTCACTGGCCAAATGGACAGGAGCCACAGGAGAGCCCTGGCTGAGCCAAGAGGTGTGCAGCGACTCAATGGTCAATTCATGGAATTGGGTTTTACCATGCTTCAAACATCCAAGCTATGAGGACCCCGCTGATGGAATACTCTGACCCACTATGATGCCTCAGACCACACCTTGGGCAAATGATGTGTTACCCTCATGCAGGAAATGCTGTGTGTGTTCATCAGGTCAACGCATCTCCATGCATCTTTTCTGTCCAGGAAACTGGTAAGTCAAAGAATGCGACTCACATGGGTCATGCCTTCCAGGAGCTCATAGTCAGTAGGGGTACCAGTTGTCTCACTTCCTTTGCAGTGCTACAAAGGAGGCACCTCAGGGCCTTTGCAGTGATCTTGGAAACAAGGTGCTAGTAACCCAGAGTCTGTGTGGCTGGAGACAGTGAACCATTAGCTGTTAATTTTAAAGGCCTCTTCCCCACTCCCAGCCGAGTCAGCTAAGAGGGACCACCTCAAGTATTTTCTTATTTTCTCTGTGGTCATTAAATGATTCAGAAGATCATGCAGAAGCCGTGCTCCCTGCCTGCTGCAGAGTGCACGCCCAGACCTCCGGAACGCTCGAGGCCTGTGGGCTGGCCTCGCTGGAGAACTCATGATTCTCTACATGATGCAACCTTGAGCAAAAGTTATGCTCAGTGATTTCCAGCTTGCCATTTTGCTCATTTCCTAAGGAGGCAGAAAATGCATGTCAAATCAAGGGAGATGCTTAAGATTTGCTGGATTTATCTTTCTTAGAGTTGACATCTTTATTCACAAAGATGTATGTCAGCCTTCTTGTTCTTAATGCTCCCAGAACCATCTTGCAGCTTTTACATTTTCTTGTCTAATGCTTTCACTGGACTTAGGGAGGTGTCACGTGTTTTGTTGATATGCTAATAATTATCCTGTATGATGCAGATTTCATGAAGTGTTACAGTTTCTCTTTGATCTGCCAACACCTCTCTACCTATTTTGATATCAGCTACAGTGACTGGTACACAGTGAATATACATATAAAAGCTTCTCTCTGTTCTCTCTGACGTGTGCACATGTGTGCACACATGCACCCAAGCTATGTAAGCATGGGCATATTCTTGATGAGAGATGGTTATTTTGGAAACTATGCAAGTCTCTTTTTGGGCTAGGTGACGAGGGAAAAACTGGAAGATTGTCAGAAGAAAGGTGTTTACTATTTATATCTGTTAGGGTCCAGGCAGGAAAGAAATGTCGTTCTCATACAGTTTAAAAGAAAGTTCAATACAGTGCTTTCCAGAAATGTGTGGGCAGGGTTTGGGGAAATTGAGGCAGAAGAGTGGGTGCCCTGGGGCTAGCAGCCCCAGCCTGAAGGGGCAACAGGAGGGAGCAGTTAACATCAGCCGATACCCCAGTGAGGGCAGGTGTTTGGGGAAGGCCACCTCTCAAGGCGTGTGGCCTTCAGGACTGGGGTGCAGCCAGCCTGCAGTGATGCAGCATCTGGGAGCTGAGCTCCAGCCCTCAGAGCTCTTCCCAGTATCTCCCTGTGGCTGCACCTGACAGGCAGCTGGAGGCCAGGGAGCCTCATGCACTCGGAGAGAAGGAGCCACAGCGACAGCAGTGCTGTCGGGCACATTTTCCCTGCTCGAGGGCGCATGCTGCCTCTTGGTCAGTCATGTGCTGTATCACCTGACCTGGTCCTAGTGCACCCAGATGAAAGGACACCCAAGGTCCCTGTCACCTGCAAAAGCAAGATTAGAAAAGGGAGTTCTGCCTCTCTCTGCTATATGCAAGATATTAGATCTTTAAGGAATGGAAGATGTCTCAACAGCATTAAACTCCTAATGGCCAAACAGGAAGCCAGAGGCTCATGGTCTTTTGTTTGGCATGTCCACACTCAGGATTGAAACGCATGTTCCCTATGTAGCATTCTCTTGTTTGCAGGCCTCATTACTTAGCACAAAGGCATCCCATTTGGCTGCTAATACACACATGCAGGGTCTCATAGCTCATGTTATTTCCATAGTTACTAAGCCCCAGGTACTAAGCTACCATGGCTAGAAAATACTGAGTATATTGAAGCTCTTCTCACCTTTATAAAGAAATACAGATTCCTGAAAGTAACTTCCTCTGCACTTGGAAATTGGTCGAAAGTCTAAGAAGAAGACCCCCAAAGTGATTTTTCTTCGGAACTCTAAGTATGCATTCCCCAGCAAGAAATGTCCATTAATGTATTAAGGTACGGTAGACACATAGGAGGTTTATTTATTTGCCATTTTACTTTGCTGCCAATATAAATGCATTTGTCTTTCAGGCATGCCAATTCTCACTCTGCATCAAAATCTCAAAAGCCACTGAAGACAGAAATTCATGGCCACCTTCAGTCCTGGGGCTCAAGGAAGAAAGGGAGAACCCTTATCTGGGTAATGTCCCCACGTAAGACCCTGTCGCTTAAGTGAAGACACTGAAGCCAGAGAGGAGGTGGGGACTCCAGGAGAGTCCTTCTGGTGAAGGAGTCTGGACGAACAATTCTCAAAGTAGTTCCCCTCCTTGGGGACATCAGTGGATATTCCTGAGAAAAGGAAGCTGTAGTCGGAAGGTTTCCATGAGGTTAAAATAGGTTACTTCACTGGAATTTCGTGAATCTACAAGAGACAGACACTACCCAGAAAATTATCCAAATTCACTTAATTTGGGTTTTTTCTTTAATTTTTTTAATGAAGCATTTAGAATGGAACTGTATTCCTGAAACATACTTTGAAAAATAACAGTCTGCATTTTCTCAGCCCCCTCATATGTGTGGTAAGAGCCTGCCCTGCAGACACAGCCGCGAGCAAGAAGGCCGCTTTGAGTTCATAGCGCTAAAGATAATCCTATCAGGCGAGCTTCTCAGAATGTCCCAGACACAGCGTTTGGAAAGATGTTCGTGAAACAAGGTAAAAATATGGGCAATGTGTGTAAGCTTTATAAATGAATGGATCAAAATACTGACAGCTAAATGGCTTCATTCTAAAAGGAACCTGAATAGCCCCTGAGTTACCAGGAAGCACCTTTGTGCACACGGGCCACCCTATGCAGCTCTGGCCGACAATCTCTTCTCAGGCTTAGCTGAGACCCCAGCACCTGCCCCCCAACCAGGAGTCCTCAAACCGGAGCCTCTGCTTCCACAGCAGGCAGCCCACAGCCCGCAGAGCCCTGGCCCGTCCCTCCATGCCAAGCCGTGCTGTCCTGCAATGCCTCCTGCTCCTTGAGTCACGTGCCACGTGGTCTCTGGTCCTCTTAAACCAATGGTCCATCCAGGCAAAAGGGGCAAGCGAAGGGCATGGCATTATATTCTTAATTTTGGAAAAATATTAATTGTTTATGAGGATCTGAGGATTGGTAGGAAAACACATGTGATGAAAATATCTTTAGAACATTTTTTCCTTAAGCCTAGATTCCATTTCACTCCAGAAAGCCTCTCGGGGGGATTGTATTGAAGGCCTGCAGGTCTGCCCCAACTTCTCTTCAGCACCTGGGATTGACCAGCTGCTGGTCATGGACGAGGGACTTCAAAAGTCTGGTCCTGTATGGGCAGCAGGTGATAAAGACGTGGAATGTTTTTGAATCTTTTAGTACAAACTCTGATTTCACTAGGAATTATGGTCACTGCTTTATGTATTTCCATAAAACCACCTCTGAGGGTCCTGAAAGAGGTTGGAGTCCTGAGATTCTCAGAGACTCCATCACCCACCCCAGAGGAGCTCGGCACCTGCTCCACTGAGCAACTGAGGACCCTCACCTCCCAGCAAGGGCTGGAACAGAATACGCAGCACCTGTGTATCACTTAGAAATGCAGCTGTAATGAATAAGGGGGCAGTGTTAAAAAATACATAACTTTGGTGGTTTGCATCACTTGCTGTTCATCTGTCTACGTTTATACAGTAAAAACCAGAGTAAACTGTATGACAAATGTTTGCAGGTTCTAAGACAGAGTAAAACTGCAAAATGGAAACAAAATCCAGTGGTTTTAGGATTTGGTTATTTATCCAGAATTTGTATGTCACTTCTATGTGCCAGGCAAAGGGCTGGCCCTCAGACAGCTTCCAGTCTAAGGAGAGTGAAGAATGTAGATCTGAGGTTTTACATATGACGTATGAAGCTGAGGTGTATGGAAGGTGCTGTGGGCGTGCAAATGAAGGACTGGGTCGCTCAGTGTTGAATGCTGAGCTTGACTTCCCAAAATTGCGAACCCTGGGACAGCCTAGATTCCCTAGCATTTCATGGGCATGAGGGTGACAGGCGTGCTGTAGGAGTGCAAAGAACACAGGTCAGGGGCTGAGAATGTTGAAGGAAAGGAGAGAAGGCAGGTGGGGAAGTGGCATGGTGTGAAGCCAGCCCCCAGGGGAGTCGTGCACTGGGCCCCGCAGCGAGAGGGGAAACCAGGAGGAGCACACAGCCCAGAAAGAGGGAGCGAGGGGGTCTTGGGATGCAGACAGTCCTGGGCCACAGCCTACTCTTGGGAGACAGAGCCTTGGGCTTGGCTTTGGGGAATTCCTGCCAAAACACACAGGTCCTGGCAGTGAGGAGTTAGTGCAGTGGGGGGTGTAGGAGAAGACGGGTTCTGCTACCAAGTGGGTGCAGGGGCCAGATTCCAAAGACTTGTGCAGGGGTCTGGATGAAAGGGCACATCTAACATGAATATGGAAAAAGAAAAAGAGGTGATTATGGAAAGTTAGCTGAAGTAATGGGGTTATTACGAGCCAAGCTGGAGACTCTGGAGAAAGAAGTTTAAGCAAATGAAAAGATGAGATACATTTGGACGTTGAACTCTGAGCCAAGACGGAGTGGTTCAATCTGGTAAGCAGTTTGGGTTGTGAAATGCTCATCCTAAAGATCCCGATTTTGGCTGGAGATTAAGTTTGGAACTACCCCTGAGTAGGTGAAGTCTTGGGGGTGCACAAAGTCACAGAGCCTAAATGAGAAAAGAAAAAGCCATGGGCATTTATCCTGACATCTTTGGCATCAATCATAATTCTCCATAATATCTCTGTGGCTGCGTGGAGATACATACATGTTAGCTGGGGGAAAATAACAGTGTTCAGCGTCACACCACCAGCATTGCTTTGTGTTATGGAAATGCTTGTCTTGTTGATGGGGATAAAGTGAAAAAGAAAGAGAAAGAGAAAGTGAGGACATTCAAGAGAAAGAAAGGCCTGAGAAACACTGCTTTTAAATTTGTTTTCTAGGAGACCCATGTTATGTTGCTAATCAACAGTTCTGCTTTGACAGCTTTCCTTCCTATAAATATAGGTCCCCACAGAGGGCCCAGTGTTTCCTGACTTAGATCCAGAGGGAGCAGGTGTGTTGTTGGGTGAGTCATGCCACCAGTGGCCAGGATGCGGACATGGCCACAGAAGTAATTAATGGAATAAGGGTAAGCAAGGAGGAGGTCCAGATAGCCAGGGTCACAGTTACATGGAATCCACAGATTCTCATACATTTGGTTCTTGTTTTTCATTTCTGCTAAAAGCAATAGCGCCATCTGGGGTTCCAGGGAAAATTTCTGCATCAACAGATAAATATATTTTTATCCATTCATCTGCTGATGAACATTTAGGCTGTTTTCACATCCTGACTATGAACTTAAAAGAGAATGAGAAAAAGGGAGATACATGCGATGGAATATTATTCAGCCTTAAAAAATAAATCTTATCACATGCAACAGCACAGATGATCCTTGAGGACATGACCGTGGGTGAAATGAGTGCATGATCATCACACCGGCCCCAGAGCAGCCCAGCTCACAGAAGCAGAGAGCAAAAGGTGGGTGCCAGGGACCAGGAGATGGGGGCCACCCCGGGAGTACAGTTTCAGTCGTGCAGATGAAGATGCTGTATAAGACTGTGCCTGTGGTTCACAACACTGCATGTGCCTTTGAAAGTGTTATGTGGGCAGATCTCCTGCTAAGAGATTTTTATCATAGTAAAATTAAAATAGATGAATATGTGACCCATTCCAAGACCTTTCTTATCTTTTTTATCCAGAGGGGCTAGTCTGTGTACACTAATGCATGGTTCCTGCCAGTTTTCCAAGTCAAAATACCCACTTTACAAAAGCACCTCAGAGGAAGCTCTCTTATAAAGAAGTAACATAAATCTAACTGTATTAAGGCCACTTCATGTCATTCTAGATAAACACATTCACTGTTAAATTAGTTATTGAAACAATGAAAATTCGTATGACTTCCACATTTCATCCTGAGGTCTTTGTTTTAAACAGGAACATAGGAGAGTTTTTAAATGCCTTCAGGAATAGCACTGGTTTCTGGGGCTAAGTCAACAACCTCAAAAATCACAAAGGAACATTTAGACAGGATACTTAGTCAGAACAGGGGTGCCTGCAGGCAGGCCTAGAAATGGAAGGAGGCATTTGCAGTCCTTTCTCAAATTGCTTCGTTCATTAGTGAGGACGTGCTCATAACGGGAAAAGAGGCTGTGCATGCTAGTTTAGGACAGTGGCTTCAAGTTATGTTCTGTTCTTACCATGGGCTTTCGATATCATTGCACCATGATTAAAATGCTAACTGAAAGTGGGGAAATTTTTCTCAACTACCACTCAGAAAATGGTAAATCTGAATCAGAAGCATCACCACAGGGAGGAGTTCTGCTGGATGAAATGCTGAATCACTTGTGTGGGAAGTGCAAACATGGTTTCACATGCAGAGGGCATATGAATCACCACTGCTCTGAGCAACCCCTCTTCCTGAGCCCTTCCTCCTGCTTTTCTGCAGGTCCCTGGCACAGGGAAATGGTTTTCTCTGTTTCAGTCTAAGAAACAGCACAGCCGATATCATCCTTCCAGGAACCCTGCAGAAGAAGTAACCAGAGATACAGTCAGATGAGAACAGCTCTGGGGGCTGAGACGACGGTTTGCCCTGACCACAGGTTCTGTTATAAATCGGAAAGCACACTTGTCCCTCCAGATGCAATAGGATATGGAAAGGGAGGACAATTCATTCCACCTCCCCCAGCTCTTCTCACCGTGGCTTTCACACGTTCTCACTGCAGACACGCATTCCCCCTACAGAGTCTCTGAGAATAAACGATCCCGATGAAGCTCCTGGAAAACAGTGTCACATCTTAGTGTCACTATTATTGTTAAACCATGTTTATAACAATGTATCATTTATGATAAACTGTTCATGAAAAATTGTTAACTAAACAGCTGTGTGACTTTTGAGCGGAGAACATATTGATGCTCAGGAAATAGTTGTTCACCTTGGCACACACCAGACCTGCCCAGCAAGATGTGCATCCTTGTCCCACAAGCAACAGGCTGAGTGACTCACTTTGGCTTATTGCTGTGTGAGTGGATGTGGATTTGCCTGTCTGAGCAAAGGCATAAGCACACTTTTTTTTTTACAATTTATTTTATTTTAGTATCATTAGCCTACAATTACATGAGCAATATTGTGATGATTAAACTACCCGCTTCATCAGGTCCCCCCCCACCAACCCTATCACAGTCACTGTCCATCAGTGTAGTGAGATGAGAATCACTACTTGTCTTCTCTGAGCTGTACAGTCCCCCCGTGCCCCCCCCCCCCCCCCGGCGGCCAAGCCGACGCCCCTTTTACCCTCCTATCCCTCCCTTCCCACCCATCTCCCCAGTCCCTTTCCCTTTGGTAACTGTTAGTCCATTCGTGGGTTCTGTGAGTCTGCTGCTGTTTTGTTCCTTCAGTTTTTTTTTTTCTTTGTTCTTATACTCCACATATGAGTGAGATCATTTGATACTTGTCTTTTTCGGCTTGGCTTATTTCACTGAACATAATACCCTCCAGCTCCATCCATGTTGTTGCAAATGGTAGGATTTGTTTTTTTCTTATGGCTGCGTAATATTCCATTGTGTATATGTACCACATCTTCTTAATCATTTCATCTACTGATGGGCACTTAGGTTGCTTCCATTTCTTGGCTATTGTAAATAGTGCTGCAATAAACATAGGGGTGCATCTGTCTTTTTGAAACTGGGCTGCTGCATTCTTGGGGTAAATTCCTAGGAGTGGGATTCCTGGGTCAAATGGTATTTCTATTTTGAGTTTTTTGAGGAACCTCCATATAAGCACACTTTTTGACTCACTCTGTGTGCTCCTACTGTGGGTGGGACCACGTGTCCCAGAGAGGGGCTTTTCCTTCAGCCTGGAGAGGCACAAGGATCAGGTGTCTGCTGGCCTAGGGCCATCGTAGGACTGTGTGGCCTGCCTGCAACCCAGAGAGAAGGGAAGACGTGCAGGGTGTTTACCCACCTGACAAGGGAGTCATTTGTTGCCATGGCAACAGCTGACATACCTGTCTGCTCATCGACTCACATCATCACTGAACTTAATTGACAGTTACATCAGCTGGCTATAGTCACAATAATGTTGCCTAACAGCCAACCACAAAATTTCAGTAGCACACATTAACTTGTATTGATATCTAGTGCACCTGGGCATTAACTGAAGTAGACCAACATAACCCAGGCGTACCTGAGGTCACTTGGCTTGGGCAGCTCTGTACCATGTGTCTGACCTCCAATTCCTGGGCCTGCTGCTTATCGCAGGTATGGGAGCCCAACTGTGCAAGCACTCCTCAGATCTCCATTCCGTCCTGACTGCTAACACCCCAGCTCCTGTGACCAGGCTGACATCAATGGACCAGGGAGGTACACTCCACATCGGAGAGGAAGGGGAAGGACTGAATATTTCTGAAAATAATTGAATTTACCACAGCAGTGAGTCCTAATAATTTACTGGAGGGGTGGGGTTCTCTTTTATGTTCTGGTTCCTGTTTCCATTTCCAAGTCAAAAGAAGAATACTAAAAATACATCTTCATAATCTAATACAGAATGCCTTCAAGCGACTTCTGCCATTGACCACTTATGTAATGTGACAACCAGTGACCCAGTAAACTGAGCATCACCTATCTACAGTATCTATTCAGTATTGATCGAACAGAGCGGAGCGTGCAGGACAGCACACGTAGGACTATGACGCAAGTCTGTGCTGTTCATGATGGTGCTATAAGCCACATATGGCTATTGAGCATTTGAAATGCAGCTACTTGAAATTGGAATGCTTTGTTAGTATAAAGCTTACTGGATTTTGAAGCCTTCATATGATAATGTCAAATATATCATTAACAATTTTTGTATTGATTAAATGGTATAATAAAAATATTTCAGATATAGTGGGTTAAATAAAATGCAGTATTAAAATTAATTTCCCTTAGCAATGTCAGAGAGAATGAGAAGTAAGGGGATCTGAAAGCCTTCTCCACCGAAAAAAAAAAAAAAAACAATGGGATCTTTGGCAAAAATGGTCAGAATCAACTTTTTCAGAACTCTGGAAATTAATTAAAAGTTTACAACTATCTAAGGAGGCATTTCAAGAAGAATGGACAAATCCTGGTAAGCTTTGTGACATTTTCACTGGCTTTATTCTATCTCTCCCCTCCCCAATTCCACAGTACCCTTGAAAAACATCAGCCTGTGGTCATGGTGAAGACCAGCATCCTTGCAGTCACTGAGGAGGCAGGATGGGGGCTGCCTCAGGGGTCCTTTGAAGACTCCACTCACAAGCCTTCTCTTCATTTTACTGGGCTCAGAGCTTTCCTGGCACCTTTTCCCAAGAAGTGTTCGTATAAAACAATCAGAGCAATTGTTGAACAGCACAGCTATGGAAGACAGCAGAAAAAAAAAAGTTTGGCAAGCAATACACAAATCAAAAAGCTTAAAAATAAAGCAAGAATGAAATGTCTATAGGATGGTTTAAAAAGCCGCAAGGTATTTCTGGGAATCTAGGTCATGTACATACATAGAGTTGTGTGAAGACTCAGGAAAGCCCTTAAAATCCCCTACCTCTTTCTTCTGGATGAAGCTGGGACTCTGCACCAGCAGGAAGTGAAGGCTGAAGCAGAGTTACAGCTGCCTGGCTCAGTGTCCAAAGCATTTCTCAGCTTGCACACGGAGCCCCTGGTAAAGTCTGGCAGCCTTGTTGTCTCCAGGCAGTTAGGGAAATCTCCAGCCAGTTACTAACTGATCACTAAGTTAACCTAGAAGACACTTTTGTGACTAAACAGACTTAATGTAATCAGTTTAAAAGTCACTAAACAAATAGCAACAAAGCAGCAAACAGCGCAACAAACCCAGTAGAGAAGAAAGAATCTGATTCCCAAAGTTGCTACATAATACTATCTAAAATGTCCAATTTTCAACAAAATAAAAATATGAGACAGGAGAAGAAACAAGAAAGTATGGCTCATACCCAGGGAAAAGAAAGCTGTTGATAGAGATGGTCCACAAGGAAGCTCAGACAAAGAACCTACTAGACAAAACCTTCAAATCATATATTTTAAATGCATAAAAGAACTAAAGGAAACTATGTATAAAGAGCTAAGGGAAAGTGTGAGAATGATGCCTCATTTAGTAGAGAACATTATTTAATAAAGAGAAATTGTTTAAAAGTGCCAATGAAAATTCTTGAGTTGAAAATTACAATACCAAAATGAGAATTTCACTAGACAGTCTCAACAGCAGATTTTAGAAGGCAGAAGAAGGAATCAGCAAACTTGAAGATAGGTTAATTGAGCTTAACTATTCTGTAAGAAGGAAAAATGATCAGAGCCTCAGAGATCTGTGGGATGCCCTGAAGTGCACCAACATACACATGGTGGGAATCGGGAGTGGAGAGGAAGAGGCAGAAAGAATATTTGAAAAAATAATACCTGAAAACTCCCCAAATTTGATGAACAACATTAAGTTATATATCTAAGGATATCAACAAACTCTAGGTAGAAGAAACTTAAAAAGATCCACAGTTAGACACACCACGATCAAATGAACAAGAGCCAAAGACAAAGAAAGAATGTTGGAAGCAGCTCTCACCGTGTACAAAGGACCCTCACTAAGACTTACGGCTAATGTGTCACCAGAAACACTGGAAGCCAGAGGCAGCGGAAGGTCACATTCAAAGTGCTGAAATTAGAAAACAAAAGCTGTTAAGGAAGAACCCCATATTCATCAAACTACCCTTCAAAATGAAGGAGAAATTAAGACACACTAAGATAAGAAACAACCTGATGGGATTTTTCAGTAACAGACCCTCTCTTTAAGATATTGAGGGGACTTCCGGGAAGATGGCAGCGTGACCAGGGCGGCGGAAATCTCCTCCCAAAACCATATATGTTTATGAAAACACAACAAATACAACTATTCCTAAAAGAGAGACCAGAAGGTACAGGACAGCACCCAGCCTGCATCTGCACCTGAGAGGACTCGGCACCCCGCGAGGCAGGTAAGATACGGAGCCGCAACCCAGTGGGACCGAGCACTCCCCGACCCCAGCGCACCGGCGGGAGGAGAGGATTCAGAGCCGGGAGGGAGTGGAAGTACAGGCCCGGGAAATAACCAGCCCCGGTGATCTGCACCAGGAGCGCTGACACACATCACGTGGTGTATTTGAGATTAGAGAGACAGGGGGTGCAGGATCTGAGCCGGGGAACACACCCAGGTCCTCACAGCCGGCTCCCCGGGACAAAAGAAAAGCGCACATTTTTTTAGGGGTCTTAAAGAGACAGGGGCCCAACGGAGGAGCAGGATCGTCCCAGCACACTCAGGCCAGCAGGCTTGGACTCCAAGGGAATTTTGGACCCCTTGGCTGGCGACTGGGCAAAAGTAGCCACACTGAGACGTCCCACAGGGATCAACAGCCTCCCATTCGTTCCTGCCCCAGCCAGAGCTACAAAGGGCCCTGCGGAGCGGACCAGCCATGAATGCTAACTAGTGGAGCAACAGCGCCACCTACAGCATCCCCACAGAATCTACTCCTGGCGGGCATTTTTTTTTCTCTTTTCTTTTCTTTCTTTCTTCTTTTCCCTTTTCTTTCTTTTTTTTTTTTAAGTCTAAAAGAGCCCAGCTGACATACATGGCAACTACCAGCAACCACTTCTATAGCCATGAAAAGGAAGAGGAATATGGTACAGACAAAGCTCCAGACCCAGACAACCCCAGAGAGGGAACCTGAAGGGATGAACATGCACAGTCTTCCTGAAAAAGAATTCAGAACAAAAGTCATAACCATACTGATGGATCTACACATAAATATGCAAGCGCTGAGGAAGGAAGTGAGGGAAGTGACGAAAGACAATGCAGAAATTAGACAAGTGATCGACGGGCTTAGCAGCAAACTGGACGAGATGCAAGAGACTGTTAATGGAATAGAAATCAGAGAACAGGAATACAGGGAAGCTGAGGCAGAGAGAGATAAAAGGATTTCTAGGAATGAAAGAATATTAAGAGAACTGTGTGACCAATCCAAACAGAACAATATTCGCATAATAGGAGTACCAGAGGAAGAAGAGAGAGAAAAAGGGATAGAAAGTGTCTTTGAAGAAATAATTGCTGAAAACTTCCACACGCTGGGAAGGAAATAGTCTCACAGTCCACGGAAGCCCACAGATCTCGCAACACAAGGGACCCAAGGAAGACAACACCAAGACACATAATAATTAAAATGGCAAAGATCAAAGATAAAGACAGAGTATTAAAGGCAGCTAGAGAGAGAAAAAAAGATCACCTACAAAGGAGAACCCATCAGACTGTCATCAGACTTCTCAACAGAAACCTTACAGGCCAGAAGAGAATGGCATGATATACTTAATGTAATGAAACAGAAGGGCCTCGAACCAAGAATATTGTATCCGGCATGATTATCATTTAAATATGATGGAGGGATTAAACAATTTCAAGACAAACAAAAGTTGAGAGAGTTTGCCTCTGATAAACCACCACTACAGGATATCTTAAACGGACTGCTCTAAAGGGAAGCACCCCTAAGGCTAAAAAGATGTCACCAGAGAAAATAAAATCATAGCAAAGAAAGCAGACCATGCAAATACTAACTAAAGGCAAAGAATAAAACACCTAGTATATAAAGAAAGGAGGAGGAAGAATAAGAAGGGAGAGAAATAAAGAAACTCAGACTGTGTTTACAATAACTTAACAAGAAAGTTAGGTTAGATTGATAGATAGTAAAGAAGCAACCCTTGAACCTTTGGTAACCACGAATCTAAAGCCAGCAATGGCAATAAGTACATATCTATCAATAATCACCCTAAATGTAAATGCACTGAATGCACCAATCAAAAGACACAGAGTAACAGAGTGGATTAAAAAGCAAGACCCATCTATATGCTGCTTACAAGAGACTCACCTCAAACCCAAAGATACACACAGACTAAAAAAGTAAAGGGATGGAAAAACATATTTCATGCAAACAACAAAGAGAAAAAAGCAGGTGTTGCAGTACTTGTATCAGATAAAATAGACTTCAAAATGAAGAAAGTAGCAAGAGATAAAGAAGGACATTACATAATGATAAAGGGGTCAGTCTAACAAGAAGATATAACCATTATAAATGGATATGCACCCAACACAGGAGCACCAACATATGTGAAACAAATACTAACAGAAGTGAAGGAGGAAATAGACAGCAATGCAATTATTTTAGGAGACTTTAACACGCCACTCACTCCAAAGGATAGATCAACCAGGCAAAGGATAAGTAGAGACACAGAGGCACTGAACAACACACTAGAACAGATGGACCTAACAGATATCTACAGAACTCTGCACCCAAAAGCAGCAGGATACACATTCTTCTCAAGTGCACATGGAACATTTTCCAGAATAGACCACATACTAGGCCACAAAAAGAACCTCAGTAAATTCAAAAATATTGAAATCCTACCAACCAACTTCTCAGATCACAAAGGTATAAAACTAGATATAAAGTTTAGAAAGAAAACAAAAAGGCTTACAAACACATGGAGACTTAACAACATTCTCCTAATTAATCAATGGGTTAACGACCAAATCAAAACAGAAATCAAAGAATATATGGAGACTAATGACAACAACAACACAAAGCCACAACTTCTGTGGGACGCAGCAAAGGCAGTTCTAAGAGGAAAGTATATTGCAATCCAGGCCTATTTAAAGAAGGAAGAACATTCCCAAATGAATAGTCTAAAGACACAATTACTGAAATTGGAAAAAGAAGAACAAATGAGGCCCAAACTCACCAGAAGGAGGGACATAATAAAGATCAGAGAAAAAATAAATAAAATTGAGAAGAATAAAACAATTGAAAAAAATAAATGAAATCAAGAGCTAGTTCTTTGAAAAAATAAACAAAATAGATAAACCACTAGCCAGACTCATTAAGAGAAAAAGACAATCTACACACATAAACAGAATCAGAAATGAGAAAGGAAAAATAACGACGGACCCCACAGAAATACAAAGAATTATAAGAGAATATTATGAGAATCTACAGGCTAACAACCTGGAAAACCCAGAAGAAATGGACAACTTCTTAGAAAAATACAACCTTCCAAGACTGACCAAACAAGAAACAGAAAAACTAAACAGACCAATCACCAGCAACGAAATTGAATCGGTAATCGAAAAACTACCCAAGAACAAAAACTCCGGATCTTATGGATTCACCTCTGAATTCTACCAGACATACAGAGAAGAAATAACACCCATTTGCCTTAAAGTTTTCCAAAAAATAGAAGAGGAGGGAATACTTCGAAACTCATTCTGTGAAGCCAGCATCACTCTAATACCAAAACCGGGCAAAGACCTCACCAATAAAGAAAACTACAGACCAATATCCCTGATGAACGTAGATGCAAAAATACTCAACAAAATATTAGCAAACCGAATTCAAAAATACATCAAGAGGATCATACACCATGATCAAGTGGGATTCATCCCAGGGATGCAAGGATGGTACAACATTCGAAAATCCATCAACATCATCTACCACATCAACGAAAAGAAGAACAAAAACCACATGATCATCTCCATAGATGCCGAAGAAGCATTTGACAAAATTCAGCATACATTCATGATTAAAACTCTCAACAAAATGGTTATAGAGGGTAAGTAACTCAACATCATAAAGGGCATATATGACAAACCCACAGCTAACATCATACTTAACAGCGAGAAGCTGAAAGCTTGTCATCTAAGATCGAGAAAAAGACAGGGATGCCCACTCTCTCCACTGTTATTCAACATAGTACTGGAGGTCCTAGCCATGGCAATCAGACAAAGCAAAGAAATACAAGGCATTCAGATCGGTAAAGAAGAAGTCAAATTGTCACTATTTGCAGATGACATGATATTGTACATAAAAACCCTAAAGACATCACTCCAAAACTGCTAGAACTAATATCTGAATTCAGCAAAGTTGCAGGATACAAAATTAACACACAGAAATCTGTTGCTTTCCTATACACTAATGATGAACTAACAGAAAGAAATCAGAAAAACAATTCCATTCACAACTGCATCAAAAAGAATAAAATACCTAGGAATGAACCTAATAAAGGAAGTGAAAGACCTGTACTCTGAAAACTACAAGACACTCCTAAGAGAAATTAAAGAGGACACTAACATATGGAAATGTATCCCATACTCTTGGCTAGGAAGAATAAATATTGTCAAAATGGCTCTACTACCTAAAGCAATCTACAGATTCAACGCAATCCCTATCAAACTACCAACAGCTTTCTTCAATGAAGTGGAACAAATAATTCTAAAATTCATATGGAACCACAAAAGACCCCGAATAGCCAAAGCAATCCTGAGAAGGATTAATTAAATGGGGAATTATGCTCCCTGACTTCAAGCTCTACTACAAAGCCACAGTAATCAAGACAATTTGGTATTGGCACAAAAACAGACCCACAGACCAGTGGAACAGAATAGAAAATCCAAACAATAACCCAAACATATACAGTCAATTAATATATGATAAAGGAGCCTTGGATATACAATGGGGAGATGACAGCCTCTTCAGCAGGTGGTTTTGGCAAAACTGGACAGCTACATGTAAGAGAATGAAACTGGACTACTGTCTAGCTCCATACACAAAGGTAAACTCAAAATTAATCAAAGACCTGAATGTAAGTCATGAAACCATAAAACTCTTAGAAAAAAACATAGGCAAAAATCTCTTGGACATAAACATGAGTGACTTCTTCATGAAGATATCTCCCTGGGCAAGGGAAACATAAGCAAAAATGAACAAGTGGGACTATATCAAGCTGAAAAGCTTCTGTACAGCAAAAAGACATCCTACAGTAATGGAGAATGTGTTCATAAATGACATATCCAATAAGGGGTTGACATCCAAAATATATAAAGAACTCACACACCTTAACAAACAAAAAGCAAATAATCCAATTAAGAAATGGGCAGAGGACATGAATAGACACTTCTCTAAAGAAGAAATTCAGATGGCCAACAGGCACATGAAAAGATGCTCCACATCGCTAATCATCAGAGAAATGCAAATTAAAACCACAATGAGATATCACCTCACACCAGTGAGGATGGCCACCATCCAAAACACAAACAACAACAAATGTTGGCGAGGATGGGGAGAAAGGGGAACCCTCCTACACTGCTGGTGGGAATGCAAATTAGTTCAACCATTGTGGAAAGCAGTATGGAGGTTCCTCAAAAAACTCAAAATAGAAATACCATTTGACACAGGAATTCCACTCCTAGGAATTTACCCTAAGAATGCAGCAGCCCAGTTTCAAAAAGACAGATGCACCCCTATGTTTATTGCAGCACTATTTACAATAGCCAAGAAATGGAAGCAACCTAAGTGTCCATCAGTAGATGAATGGATAAAGAAGATGTGGTATATATACACAATGGAATATTATTCAGCCATAAGAAGAAAACAAATCGTACCATTTGCAACAACATGGATGGAGCTAGAGGGTATTATGCTCAGTGAAATAAGCCAAGCCGAAAAAGACAAGTGTCAAATGATTTCACTCATATGTGGAGTATAAGAACAAAGAAAAAATCTGAAGGAACAAAACAGCAGCAGACTCACAGAACCCAAGAATGTACTAATAGTTACCAAAGGGAAAGGTACTGGGGAAGATGGGTGGGAAGGTAGGGATAAGGGGGAAAAAGGGGCATTACAATTAGCGGATGTAATGTTGGGGGGGCATGGGGAGGACTGTACAACTCAGAGAAGACAAGTAGTGATTCTACAGCATCTCACTACGCTGATGGACAGTGACTAATGGGGTTGGTGGGGGTGACCTGATGAAGGGGATAGTTTAACAACCATAATCTTGCACATAATTGTAGATTAATTTATTAATTAATGATACCAAAATAAATTATAAAAAACAGATACTGAGGGTAACATTTCTAACTGAAATGGGAGAACACTGGGCATAACTGAAATCCACAGTAAGAAATGAAAACACCGATACAGATAACTGCACAAGTAAAAACAAAAGACAGCATAAATGTACTTTTTGTTTATAACTCGTTTTTTCCTATCTGATTTAAAAGAACACTGCATAAAACAATAATTCAAAATGTAAGTTGATGGGCACACACCATGTGTGAGGATGTAATCTGTAACAAGACCTGGATGAAGTTTAGGGGAGGAATGGAGATGTAAAGAGCAGTTTTTAAGCAGACCATGGAAATTCAGTTGGCATTAATACAAAGCAGCTTATTATAAGTTGGGATGTTCCTCAAAGGGGGAAGCAGGGGACCAGGAGTGCCAGGCAAATGCTCTGGCTAAAAGGCACATGGCGCTGCTGTCCGAGGCCCTTCAGTTTTCCATCGCCACATGAACAGATTACGAAAGACATAGTGACTTAAAACAGCACAAATTTATTGTCAGCTGTTGAAGTCAAAAGTCCAAAATCAATTCCAGTGGGTGAAATTAGGGTGTCAGAGGGCTGTGCTTCTCCGGGAGGTTCCAAGGAAGAATCCATGCCCTTGCTCTGACCAGTCTCTAGAGGCTGCCCCAGTCCTAGCTCGTGGCCTTCAATCACTCCAGCCTCTGCTTTTGTCATCACATCTCCTCTGAGCCTGTCCCTCCTGCTTCCCTCCTTTAGGGATCTTTGTGATGGCATCAGTTCCACCAGGTAACCTGTTTTCATCTTCCCATCACATCTGCACAGTCTCTTTTGCCATGTAAGGTCACTCAGTCACAGGTTCCAGGCATTAGGATGTGGGCATCTTCAGGGGCTATCATGTACCAACCATGGCAGGCAGTTGTGATTCCTGCCCTCTCTGTGTGCTACTAAAGGACAGCAGGGTTGAGAACTGCCCCCACATGGTGCAGAGCTCACATCTCACAGTGTATTGAAGTCACCAGGGAACCTGGTACAAGCTCAGAATCCCTGACAGTACGCACACCAGATTTCCAGAATCAGTTTCTGAGGTACTTCCTGCAATAGTTATTTTTTAAAAGTCTCCCCACGTGATTCTTATGTGCTCTGCAGGTTGTAAACTGCCTGGGTGGAGTCATGGGCAGTCCTCAGAGCCACAGGCACCATACAGCATAGTCTCCTGAGAAGTTTCTGGAATCCCTAGGACACTACATTCGGAGGCCAGGGACCTAGCCAGAAGTGCTCACGGACTTCCCAGGCATCTGTGTTTTTTATAAAACTTCCCAAGTAGTGGTGATGTGCTTGGAAGTGTGATTCCACTGGCTGTGGAGGACAGTTCAGTACCTAGAGGTGGACAGATGCCCAGCACAGGGGCAGATGGGGCCGCGTCTGTGAAGCTGATGACTGCTCCCAAGGGCTCCGAGGACGTGTGTAAGGGCTTTGTTTAGACCGAGCTCCTGAAGGAAGTACTTTTTCAGAGTTAAATCAGACACCTGTCTGAGTTTAGGGGTGTGCCAGCATCATAACACAATACCACAGACTGGGGTGGGGGAGTGGGGCTTAAATAAGAGAAATTCATTTTCTCTGATTTCTGGAGGCTGGGAATTCTGAGACCAAGGTCTGGGCAGGGTGGGTTTCTAGGGAAGCCTGTCTCCTTTGCTTGCAGAAGATCACATCTCACCACCTCACACCACCTTATCTGTGCAGGGAGACAGAGAGGGCCAGATCTCCAGTGTGTCTCCTCATAAGGATACCAGTCTTATCAGATTAGGACCCCACTCTTATGACCCCATTAACCTCAAAGGCCCTACCTCCAAGTGCAGTCCCACCAGGGCCCATGTCTTCAATGTATGAATGGGGTCGGGGGTGGGGGTGCACAATTCAGCCACAACAGGAGGCCAGCCAAGATTTGACCCTTGGGAAAAGAAATTGACCTTCAAAGTGGGGCCATGTCATCAGGGCTGGATTGTTGAAGAGTCACTAAGACCCTCTAATCTAGTTTGAAGTGACACAGTGTGTGTTCTGTAATTAGTACTATTAAGGGAAAAGTGACATGAGCCATATCTCACCATCACAATGATGTCGACTTAAGGGGCAAAGTTCCAATCCATCTTCTTTTTAAAAGAATTCAGTATCATATTCAGAAAGTCATGACATTTTACAATATTAGGAATGATGTCGTCTGGTTAAAAAGTAAGCAGGTGTCCTGAGGTGGACTGAAGGTCAGTGAGGACACACAAATTGACCAAGCGAGGTATTGCAAGCAAAAGGCCCCAAATATGTCTGTAATTTAAAATAACAAGAATTGATCATAGGTAGATGAAGAAAATTATGTTTTAAAATCTGTATACTTATTTCCACATTTTGAGTTGGTTATGTGACAGATAAAATGAACTATCATTCAGATTTGACCAGAATCCTGAGAAATCCAATAGTAAAGACTCAAAGAGCACGGCTCTTAACGCCCACACTTAAGCAAATGCTCACATTCCGCCCCTTGCAACCTTTCATATTAATCAGGTATAAACGCTTCTAAACAGCCTTCTCACATCACCTGCAGACTCCTTGCAGGAGGCGCTGTGGCAGCTCTGACGTCTCCATGATGCTCTCGGTCCGCAAGTCTTCAAAGCAGCAAGCCTAAGAGACCCACCTCCAGACTGTCCCTCTCATTCCCTCTCTGAGCCTTAGATGAAAGGACGTTGCTGTCTGGATGGTCTATGGCTTCAAATTGTGCATGAGATCATCAAGAAAGCTTAAACTGGAACTTCACTTAACTTGTCCCTTGGTTCAGAAAGAAATACTGCCTAATAGATATGCTATCGAGAATAAGAATGGCCCTGTGTATGTAAACATATCACTAATAAATGCCAATGACCTTGTTAATAATATTGCAGGCACTGAATCCCGTAATGGTTAAAAATCCAGTGTAACTTTGCAGTAAACATGGAGCTTCATGCCGGCATCAGTGACAGAATTTGTGACTGGCAACCTGCAGCCACCCAGTCAAACCTGTTGCAGCCAGGTTGTGCTTGGTCTATGAGCTGAATATGACTTCTGGAATTTTAAATGAATGAAAAAATATTCAAAAAAATAATATTTTGGGACAAATGAAAAATATGTGAAACTCAAATTTCAGTGTCCTTAAAGTTTTGTTTTGTTTGCCATGTTCATTCATTACAGATCATCTGTGGCTGCTTCCAGGTGACTCAGATGGAGCTGAGTTGTGGCCTCAGAGACTTTATAGCCACAAAGCGGAAAATACATATTCTCTGGCCCTTCACAGAAAAACAATTTGCTGACCCCTGATGCAGACGTGTCAGGCCTTGCAGACAGCTTTATTGACACTAATTGGTGAGGGTGTCCAAACGACTGATCTGCATGCCTGAGCCAGCAGATTTTCTGAGCTTCACTGGGGTCTCCCTCATTCTGAAATCACAGTTCCAAGCTGTCCACCCTTTTCGCCTGGGCCTTCTCCCAAGCATCCGCCATGACCTCTGGGTGTTTCCTCGGCCTGGGAACTTCAGCAAGAAGGCCTTTCCAGGACCCACATGTGCATGCTCACCACACCGTGCAGCTCTCACAGGGACACGTGTGTGTGTGGTGCACATGCACACACCTACATACGGCGTGACTTCCAGGCTCAAAGGGTAGCAAGTGGATCCTAAAAATCAAGGTTGCAGATTCCTTATCCATGCAATACGCGTCACCTTTCCCTAACTGGACCTCTCTGCCCTTGATTTAAAAAAATCCTCATTGTTCTTGGACGTGGAAATCTTATTTTAAGATCTCAAGGAGGAAGCAACAACAAGTGTTGGCGAGGATGTGGAGAAGGGGAGCCCTCCACTGCTGGTGGGAATGCAAGTTAGTTCAACCATTGTGGAAAGCAGTATGGAGGTTCCTCAAAAAACTCAAAATAGAAATACCATTCGACCCAGGAATCCCACTCCTAGGAATTTACCCTAAGAATGCAGCAGCCCAGTTTCAAAAAGACAGATGCACCCCTATGTTTATCGCAGCACTATTTACAATAGCCAAGAAATGGAAGCAACCTAAGTGTCCATCAGTAGATGAATGGATAAAGAAGAGGTGGTACATATACACAATGGAATATTATTCAGCCATAAGAAGAAAACAAATCGTACCATTTGCAACAACATGGATGGAGCTAGAGGGTATTATGCTCAGTGAAATAAGCCAAGCCGAAAAAGACAAGTGTCAAATAATTTCACTCATATGTGGAGTATAAGAACATAGAAAAAAACTGAAGGAACAAAACAGCAGCAGACTCACAGAACCCAAGAATGGACTAATAGTTACCAAAGGGAAAGGGACTGGGGAGGATGGGTGGGAAGGGAGGGACAAGGGGGAATAAGGTGCATTACGATCAGCACACATAATGTAGCAGGGGGGGGCACAGGGAAGACAGTATAGCACAGAGAACACTAGTGATTCTATAACATCTTACTATGCTGATGGACAGTGACTGTAATGGGGTAGGTGGTGGGGACTTGATAATGGGGGCAATCTAGTAACCACATGTTGCTCATGTAAGTGTATATTAATGATACCAAAAAAAAAGTTATTATGATGAAAAAAAAATCTCGAGGATTCATTCTTTATCTGCTTCTTCCACAGGCTGAACCTCTAGATGGCAGCACGAACTCACAGTTGAAATGCTTCTCACTGAGTGCTGTGGTCTCAGTGGCCATGTGCTGTGTGTGTCTTGTGTGTTTCTGTACATATGTGTGGTGTATGAATGTGTGTCTGTGTATGTATGCAGAGAGTGTAGGTGTGCATGAGTATGTGTCTGTGTGTGTTTGTGGGCATGAGTGTTCCCGTGTGTGCATGGAGGATGTGGATGAGTGGCCACTGTAGGTGTTGATGGCTCGAGGCCCAGGGACGCCCCTGCAGGGAAGGCTGTTTAGGACGGCGTGCGGGCTCTGCAGTGCTCACTGAGGGAGGGTGATGGTGCAGAGTCCTAGAGCCCAGTGACCAGCGTAGGGCTGTTCCAGCCATGGTGCCTAAGACCCCTTGCATGGCCTCCACCCCTTGCTGGCTCAGGCCTCCCCTCAGGTGACTGTCTGGGGCAGGGGCCCTCCTGGAACAAGCCCCCCTCCTGCGGGGGCTCTCTTGGGGTGGGGATCAAGGTGCTTCCCCACGAGGCTCCTGTGCCCTGTCACTCCTGGGCCCAGCGGGGCATGTGCTTTGCCTATTAAGTCTAATTGCTTGGGTGCTCCCTGTTTGGGGCAGGGGAGGCAAAGGTGAGCCTAAAGCAGCCTCCCACCTGTGTGTGAGGGGTAACAGACAGCCCTTCTGTCTGCCAAGGTGAGTCCCACCCACTGCTAGCAGCCAAGCTGGGATTATTACTTTACTGATCTGCTGTAGAAATGACAATGGGGACCTCTGGCCCTAACCTTTCCCTCTGGGGCATGTGATAATGTTTTTGGGGGAACCGATAAACAAAGTCTCCCAGAGAAAAATATTACTTGGTTTGTAGGCAAAACCAGCATGGAAACAAAGGAAGGGTTTGGACGTGTGGTGGAGTGAGAGGTCCTGGCTCTCCAGGAAGGCCCCAACTACTGCCTGTGGGCCACTCTGAGCCCCACTTTCCTCATCTGTGAAATGGGTCCATGTGGCCTCACCCACTCCTAAGGCATTAGGAGATTGAGTGGGTCCGTGAGTCCCAGAAAGCTCTGTAAACTAATTCAGTTTCTGAATTTGAGGAGGAGGAGGACGGTGTTTCCACATGACTCTCAGAATGCGCTTGTCCCTCATCCTGGCCAACTCCCCTTCTCCCCCTGTCTGGGCCTCCCCAGAGCGAGTGTGGAAGCCCCACCCTGTGCCCCTGTGCAGCTGGGTGCAGCTCCGGGCTCCTGGCTCCTGGGCTCCCTGGGGCTGAGCAGCTCTGACAGGAACATAGAGAACTTGCCTCGAGGTGGCCCCTGCATCTGTCCCACTGCCTTTGTTTATTTGGAGCCTGGGTGACAAGCACGTGCTGTGAACCCACATTCTGTACCCATAGCTGCCCCTTTTCCTTGGGACAGGCCTCATGGTGCCAGCAGTCCTTCACTTGTGAAAGATGCCAGTTCCCCAGCCCTGGGCTTTCTCCACTTCCAGGCTGGATGCAAAGCCAGAGCTGGGAAGGGGCTGCTGCAGCTCTGAAACACCCTGCTGCTACCAGCGAACGTGGCCTTGGTCCTTAATGATCCATGTCGCAGGCTAGACTATCCGGTGTCCTTTTCCTGAGGCTCAGGCCACCGGTGAACTCCTCCAGGTTGGACACGAGCACATGCCCTGCAGAGTGGAAGAGGAGTGTGTTCTCCCAGGAAGGCAGCTTCTGACCTCTAGTGGCCCCCCAGGGGATGCTGAGCACGCAGCCACGTATTCAAGGCAGCATGAGGATTCTCTTTCAACACCAGTCTGCACAAACTGTACTCACTTGACTTCCGTACCCTGTTCGGGAGCCAGAGAGCCTGTGCTCACGGACGGCACTGGGTCATCTCTGGGAGAGAGAGCCCCCTGCGGTTGTATCACAGGGATTCCAACCTTCCAGGTGATGCCTTCAGTGACAAGACTACTGAGCAAAGCCCATTCTCTATTCTCCGCTCAGCCAGAGGAGAGTCATCCTCAGAAAGGCATTGGACCTTCAAGATTTCTGAGCAAAGGTTGGAATGAAGCGAGGGTTTTCAACCGCTCTGAGAGGTCTTGCCCAGGGTGAGTGTGTGCATGTGAGGTCGGATGCGCACAGGCCAGCCTCTGAATGGTTTGCACTCTCTCTTCAGACAAACCACAGCAATCTTGTTGGAATACTGAACAGACACAGAAATTGTCTTTTCCTCTTGTTCAATATGCGTTCTACCAATCAAGTAATAATAATGTGTTAACAATAATAGTGTTCATGTGACCAAACTCCAGCCAGCCAATCCAAGCAAAGGTGGAAGGAGGCAGCCCAGGTGTGCCCCAAACACAGCAGCCTCCGCAAGCACTGGCATGGCCCGCGGGTGCCCCAGGATGCCTTCTGAATCAGGGAGGCCCCAGCACCCTGGGCTTCCTGTGTCGTAGCCCACGGGATCTGCCTGTATCTGAGTGCGCTCAGAAGGTTCTTGTAGATTTGGCTTGAAGACTTTTCTGTTCAATGTCCAACACTAGAAGAGAAAGCTGGCTCTGCGCGGGGGTGATCCTCCCTGTAACTAATAATTGCCGAGAGTTTAGTAAGACAAGAGAGCCTTTCTGTGTGGAAATCCCTGGACATCCACAGGTAGTGGAGCAGGGCTGGGAGCAGGACCTCAGCGGTGCTGGGTGGCACCTGTCAGACTGGCACCGCCCGCAAAGACAGCGGCAGCCGAGAAGAGACATCCATGGCTGCAGGCTTAGTGATTTGTAAATAAAGAACTCCTGGTGGGAGGCCTCTGGGTTTCAGAGCATATGCACTAACAGATGGGACGCACATCAGCAGGTTTGGGGCTGCGTTCCAGGGACCTGCCCATCACTGGCATGCAGCTTCTGGGAGGGAACACGCCTTTGGGAAAGGAGGGGTACTGGAGAGCAGCTTCCAACACATTTCAGTGCATGCTGACCTCGACCACATGATCTTTCTGTCCCCTACGAGCCCGGAGAGCCAGCCAGGCTTCAGATTGGTCTGCAGATGTTTCATGCAGGGAACACTCTCTAATTAGGTATGTGATTCTCACATTGGGGTTGCCAGACAAGCAGCAGCAATGTCTCCTGGAAATTTGTTAGAAATGACAATTCCAGCTCCGCCTCCCCACACCTGCTGGCTCACAGACTCAGCCGTGGGGCCCACAGTTTGCTTTGTAACAAGCCTTCCAAGAGGTTGTTAGACAAGCTAAGGTTTGAGAACCACTGAACTAGCTTATTTACTTAAGGACCGTTTTACTCCTTTCTACCCTTCCTTATTGGACATGAAATGTGATCCAAACAGATATTTTTGGAAGAAAAAGAAAAGGAAGGGGATGGACTCCGATGTAATTTCAGCTTCTCCCATTAAACTTCAGTTGAGACTGAAAAGCCGAAATCTGAGGACAAGAGAACCTCTGTGCAGGTTTATTTCACACGTGCATCAGGAGTGAGATGCAGCAGGGGGCCCATCCCGTCCCTACAGACCCTGGGAGAGCAGCTGCTGCACAGACATGAAGGCTGCTGTCAGTCCGGTCTCGAGCTTGGGATACTGCGCTTGAGACAACAGACGAAGCCTGCAGTGCTGTGGATGCTGTCAGGTTAAAAGGAAAGCAAAACCCAAACCAGAGCAGCTCTCATGACGCCCCTGCCCGGGTCAGTGGTGCTCCTAGCAGGAGCGTGCAGGGCCAGGAGCTGAGCAATGGCCCGGCACCCCTGGGGTCTGGGCTTCGGAGGAGCAGCTGCTGCCGGTGAGCTCCTTGCAGACCCAGGTCCAGGCAGCTCCCAGCACCCACAGCAGGGCAAGTGTGCACGCCTGCTATCCAGGCTGAGTGGGAGGAGAATCAGCTTTCGTGAGGCAGAGGGTTTCTCCACGTCCCTCCCAGTGACCGAGTTTTCTGTTTCTTCCTCAAAAGCGTTTTATGTGTGTTCAATGAGCCGTGCCCAGCATGTAGCGTCTGGTACGCGATTATGCCAGTGGGTTATGTGAGCTTCCACCCATTAGAGGGAAGGAAAATCAGCTCAGTGAGCCACGATTCTGAGGGATTTGGGTTGTAGTTGATTCTAAAAGATTTACTCGGGACTTGAACTTAAATCTTCTCAAATTTGGTATTAAAATTGCTCTATTCTTTCTTTGTCATGAATAGTAAAAGCAAGCTTTTTCATGAAACTGGTTTCAGTTGCCTCTGTCATGTACATAACGTGGTTTGCAATGTGAAATATATTTCTCAGAACTGAAGACAAAATATTGGAAAACATTGCATTAGGTAATCAATAGATGTTCGTTGTGCTCTCCGTCCCCCTCCTTTCATCTGTCCTCAGAGAAGTAGGACGGCCACTTTCATCTACTTGCACATCTCAGAGGGATCTGCCCCCAATTCGGACTCCTGCGGGAGGGGGTGCAGGGCGCTCCCCACACTACCAAGCAACTCAGTTCTGACACCACCTGCTCGGAGACAGCGTCAGATCCCGTGGGCTAAGGGCTCGGCCCTGCAGGACCCCCCCACTTCAGAGGCCAGCCACCGAGTCCAGGTTGTCACCTGAGTCCCCGGACTTTAGACTGGAGGTTCCCAAAACTCCCTCCTTGGGTTTGATTAATTTGCTAGAGCAGCTCACGGAACTCAGGAAACATTTTACTTACCAGATCACTGGTTTATTACAAAGGTTATAACTCAGGAGCAGCCAGGTGAACGGCTGCAGAGGGCCAGGCCTGGGGAAGGACCAGAGCTCTCACGCCCTCTCCAGGGCGCCACTCTCCCTGACTCTCCATGTCTTCACCCACCCAGAAGCTCTCCAAACCTGTCCTCTTGGGTTTTTACGGAGACTTCGTTACACAGGCACAGCTGAGTAGCTCGTGGGCCACGGGCGGTTGACTCGGCCTCGGGCCCCTCCCCCTTCCCTGGGTCAGGGCGGGGCTGGAAGTTCAACCTTCTAGTTAGTGGTCGGCTCCCTCGTGACCAGTCCCCACCTTTAGGTGCTGCCAAGTCATCTCGTTAACATATCAAAAGTCACCTTCATCACTGTCATCGCAGGACCTTCCGAGGGTATTTGGCCCTTTGTGCCAGCAACAGGGTCAGGGACCAGTGCACGTTCCTTGTCTTCAGTCCTGCTCTCGTGGGGTCGGTATGAAGACTGCAGAGCTGCAGCTGAGGATGGGGCGTTCACGGGGCGGCACGCGGGTCACCGCCCCACTCTGGGTGGTCAGTGGCCACAGTGCTCGCAGGGGAGCAGGGCTCCACAGGCCCCGTGAGCACCCAGGGGCGGCCCTAGAGGAAGAGACAGGGCACCTGTGGGTGAAGGAGGGAGAACAGGGTGCCCTGTGTGCTTGCTCGCCTTGCCACAGTTTTCTCCATGCAGGGGGTTAGAAGAGGAGCCCCCCACCCAGAGAGCACAGGGAGGTGGGTGTGTGTGTGTGAGACACAGAGACACACAGACAGACAGACGCAGGGAGACGCACAAAGACAGAAAAGAAGAGACAGTGACAGCAAGCGGGAGACAGAGACACAAAGACAGACAGAGAGGCAGGCTGGGAGGCAGGGACACTCCTACCAGAGCCGCCTCCGCCCTAGCATCTGAGGAGAGAGCCGGTCTGAGGGCCCCCGCCGGCCAAGCGCGCCCGCCTGCGCTGAGCAGCCAGCACTGCGGGGAAGGGGCGCGTGGGGGTCTGGACCCAGCTGCGGCCACACCATGGCCGCCATTCTGCTGAACAGTGGCCTTGGCTCCCCTGGGGCGGGGCCACACAGGTTTACTCCAGGCTATGCCCGGGCCCTGGTGTGCGGGGGCCAGACAGCGCCGACACGCCGCCTCCTTCTCCTCCATTCTCCCGCCTCTCAGTTCAAAGACACTCTACCCTCCCCCGGGACCCGGTTTCTGAGCAGCCAGCTCAGGGCAGCAGGACCGGAAGGGCGTCCCACTCACTGTCTCCTGCCCCTGGAGCAATTTCTGCCTAAGAAATGGCAGGTTCTGGCCTGAGGAGTCAGGAGGGAGGCCTGCCTGCAGGAGGCTGCCAGTCCCGGCTGAGCCTGCTGATGGGCAAGACAGACAGGTGCGAGCAGCTGGGCAGGAGCCGCTGCAAGTGAGAGCCTGCCCTCTGCCCTCAGGGCCTCCGCGCACCGGCTGGGAGGCGGTGTGGGGCTCCTGCTAAGTTCCTCCTGCTCTCTCGGGGTGAGGGACACTTGAGGGCTTCCGTGTGAATCCCTTCCAGCTGCCGCCGGGGCCTGGGAGAGGGGGCGGTCTGGGCAGATGGGAAAATGCACGTGTCCTTCCGTCTCTCTTTCTTGTTGTTTTGTATTTGGCCAGTTGGGGTTCAGCAGAAATACATTGCTGTTCATCTGAAGACAAAGGTTTAGTCAATACATTTTCTTTTCAAAGTCATTCTGACAAATACTTTTTGGGAAACCCCCCCCACACACAAAACTGTGATAGATTCCCATTGAACAATTAAAAAATATGATCTGAATGAGTTTGATTCACTGTTTTAAACTCGCATTTTCCCTTTTCTCACCCCACCCAAGTGTGTGTTGATTAATTGGCAGCAAACTGAATTGGCCTTAAATATGGGAGATAAAGCTGGACAGGAACTTCATTTTTAGGGCAGCAAGTGGCACTTTGACATTATGTTTGTTTCTGGAAGTTCATCACTGAAATACCTTCAGTTTTAACTTGCAACTCCATTTTTTCCAGAAGCATGATTTTTTTGTGTGTGGCATCCAAGAACTCTTCATTATGAATGAATCCATTCAACAGATGGGAATGGAGTGCCTTTGGCCAATGCGATTCCAGCCAGCCTGTAAGGAAGCTAGGAGGCTGTAGCACATCGTTACAACCTTGGCTGTGTTCACATCGTCTGGAAAGCCAGGTGACACTCTCAATGTTTGGCAATCCCACATTTGGCAATCCCACTTCTGAGTAAATACTCAAAGCAATTACAAGCAGGGACACTAACAGACCTGTGTACACCTGTTTCAGCAGCATTATTCACAATAACAAAAAGACAGAAACAACCCAAATATCCATCAACAGATAAACAGAAAAATGAAACATGGTGTATACACACCAGAACGTTAGTCAGCTAGTCTTAAACAGGAAGAACATTCTGACACACACTGTGTGGAGGAGCCTTAGGACAGTATGTTGAGCAAGGTGACCCAGTCCCAGAAAGGCAAACAGCACATGACGCCACTTCCATGAGGGCCCAGAGCAGTAGAGCTCACAGAGACAGATGTAGGGGCTGGGGGCTGGGGGCTCAGGGAGGATAATGAGAAATTGTTTAAAGGGGACAGAGTTTTAGTTTTTCGAGATGAAAAGTTCTGGAGGTGGGTGGTACGATGGTTGCACAAAAATGCGAATGTATTTAATGTCACTGAACCTTACACTTAGCAATGATTCAAATATTACATTTTGACTATTTTACCATAGTTTTAAAAAACCCCAAAGTTTAGAGCCTGTCTCAGGCCCGTTCAATCTGTATTCCTGGAAGCAGATGCCAGGCACCAGGTTCTAATGTACAGCCCAGACTGAGTGAGGGCTGGAGGTGACCTTGATGCTATGGAAGTCAGCAGACTTCTATGAGGCTTCAGTGGAGTGGCCAGTGCTCATCTTGAAGAAGGTGATGTGCTGAAATTATGGAAAACAGAGAAATTTGGATCACTTCTCCAGATGACTTGCAGAGGTATTGAGATTCTTTTTGGGGTCAACTTACATTAAACAGACATCTGCATCCAGATGGATAGCCAAGCTCACTCCACTTAGTGCACACGTGTTGGCACCAATATGTGCCAGGCATTCTGCCGAGTGCTTGGCCTCAACAGTGAATGGAACCTACAAAGTCTTCTACCCTCACGGAACTTCCAACCTGGTTAGGGAGACGGATACAATGTAATAAATACATATACCGAGCATATATCATGCCTCCGAATGCAGTAACTGCCATGGAACTTACTGGGGAAAGCAGAGGGGGATTAACAGGGTGGGAATAGGGTGGTTATGAGAGGGGATTATTACTTTTAAAAGGATCTGTGTGACTGGATGCTGCAAAACTAAACCCAAAAAGAAGATACATAAGGACTGTTCCCTTTGTGGGGAGCAGTCAGCCATTCTGGAGCTACTTTGCCCAGGCACCAGGGTTAGACAAATCAGCAACTCATTGTGGTGAGGAGACCCAGGACTCTCCCCACAGAGGAAAGGGAGGACGCTGGAATAAACCTCGTCCTTCTGAACTGGAGCTGGAGAACTCAACATGAACTCCTGTTCTCCCGTTTGTTTTAATTTGGATATAAATGAATAGACACAGAAATAAGTGTGTGCCCACATGCACATGCAGGGGCTAATACGTGTCCATGTTTCCTTCTGTTTCTGCCTGTTCCAAGGCCTAGAAACTGGAGCGCCCAGGAGCAATGAACACACCCAGCCTCGTGACTTGGCTTCTAACACCTTTCTCCAGTAAAAGGATCAGGGCTCATTGGAGACATGGCTGATTCCAGGGCTGAGACAGGGAAAGTATAAGAGGAGCTTGGAGCATCCTGTAAGTAATTTTTAAAAACTGGGGCCTGGGAGGGAAGCATGGCACGGAACCAACCTGAAGGAGCTCCCACCAGGTGAAGCTGGAACAATTTTAGCAACAAAGATAAACAATGATAGTACTTGATTATCCCCCAAAAGATAAAATAAATAGCTATGAGTCCATGTGTATATAAATAAATGATTGAGTACATGAATAAAGAGGGAGGGGAGGAACCCATCTTCCTTACAGCCCATGAACACAGGACAGAGGGAAATAGAAACCCGGGGGAGCACCAGTGACACAGCTGCAGGCAAGGGTGGACGTCGAGGAGAAGCAGGATACTGAGAGAGCCTCTGAGAAGCCGCCCCGAATGTGTCCTGATTGCTGTGTCAGTAGTTCTTCAGCATCCCTCCCTCTGGGAGGCGGCGCTGCGCTGGCCTCCCCTGAGGAAAAGGGAAGTAGTGGCTTTACAGCGGAGAGGCCGGGCAGACGCCACCTCAACAGGTGACCCAGGCGGACATGGGATAGTGGCGTCACGTTCCGTATGAAGCGGGGACACGAACCCATTGCCTCTGTGATATTCTCCCCAAACCTGTGACTTCAGTGTCATGAGAAAACACCTGGCAGGCCCAATTCAAGGGAAGCCCAGTAACATACTTGGCTGCAATTATTCAAAAGAGTCAAAGTCACAAGGAGCAGTCCCGGATTGGAGGACAGTCAGGACATGACGCCTTCTGCAGCATGGAACTGACGTGGGGTCCTCGTAGAGAGAAAAAAAGCCACTAGCGGGAAAGCTGGGGAATCTGCGGAGTCCGCGGCTGGTGAACAGTGTGGTGGTGTGTGCGTGCTCGTTGCCTGTGACGGGTGCTTCGTGTGTTGTGAGATGCTGCTTAGAGGGATTTGGGGGAGGACCGAGAATTCTTGGCTATATCTCTGCAACTGCTCTGTAAACTTCAAATTACTTCAAAATAAGAAGTTAAATTATTAGAAAAGACCGAGCTGCTGGCCTTCTCGGCCCTCAGACATCAAGCTTAGCTGACGCTTGGTCACACCAGGGCTCGCTGCTGGATGGTCTTCGGGGACACCAGGGAGCTCGTGGGGATGAAGGCCACCACTCTGCCTCTGACCAGGGGTGGGGGGTGGAGGGATGGAAAAGGAGGCCGAGGAGCAGGTTTGCTTTGATGCCCCAAAGCTGAGTCACGGTTGAATCAGGCTTCTTCTGCTGGTGAATTCCAACAGACCAAACACAGCACACGGGTCATTCCTCTGTCTGAAGAAGAATCAGCCCAGCCTGGAGACAAGCTGATCACAGGTCAGAACTGGCTGGTCCTGAACTTGCAGCACTGCGGCTGCGGTCTTCAGTTTGATCTCGGTGTCTTCCTCTTCACCCCCCCTGACGCAGTCCCTGCGCCCAGCTGGAGTGGCCTGTCGCACAGCGGCAGACGCTCCGGGAGGCTGTGCGCTGCACACAGGAGCCCTCCCCTGTGGGGACAGAAGACAGCTGCAGGGGGGACTCGCGATCCCCCTCCCCGGGTCGGCACTGGCATTTCTAAGACCGACTACCAAGTGAAAGGCTGTGCAGAGGGGGCTGCAGTTAGGGTTGGGGTCAGGGGCTTCCATGATCTTCAGAGAGAGCCACTGATGAGTCTCGGATTTAGCAAGACTCCCTCTTTTTTCTTCCTTCCCCAAAGATTTTTAATGTGTATGTGAGTGTGTGTGTGTGTGAGTAGAGAGCACCGACATGGACTCTAATGTCAAGGCCTGTGCTAGAAAGAGCCCAAGGCAGTAATCAGAGGACCTGGTTCTAGTCCTGGTTTTACCAAAAACTGTCTGTGCATAAACACCAGAACCTTTCTGGGTCTCTGTCCTTGGCTCTTAGCTAAGGGGGTTCGACAATGTCTTGCCAACGGGTTTCAGCCCCAGGCAAGTTCGCTATGGATTTAATGTGACCAAAGAAATTGACAGCAAAACGTTCTTGGGGTGAAAGGGTTATACCCAACTTTATTTCCAGGTGGCAGGTCAGTCACTAAAATCCCATTCACTCAGAATGAGTCTGCATGCAGCAAGCTGGTCTCTGCCTCTGGGCCCCTCTGCCTGCACAGCTGTCCCACACAGCCATCCTCTGGGTCTCTCTGCCTGCACAGCAGTACTCTGGGCCCCTCTATCCACACAGCCGTCCTCTGGGCCCCTCTGTCCACACAGCTGTCCTCTGGGCCTCTCTGTCTGCACAGCCATCCTCTGGGCCCCTCTGTCCACACAGCTGTCCTCTGGGCCTCTCTGCCTGCACAGCCATCCCGCGCAGCCGTCCTCTGGGCCCCTCTGTCCACACAGCCATCCTCTGGGCCCCTCTGTCTGCACAGCCATCCCGCATAGCCGTCCTCTGGGCCTCTCTGCCTGCACAACCGTCCTCTGGGCCCCTCTGTCCACACAGCCGTCCTCTGGGCCTCTCTGCACAGCCATCCCGCACAGCCGTCCTCTGGGCCTCTGTCCTCGGCGCTGCCACCACTCCACCCTTTACTCTGCTCTTCTGCAGCCTTGCAGCCATGCCACTGTGTGGTGCACCCAGAGTGCTGGGCAGAGCTCTTTACACAGTCAACAGCCATGTATTGCCCACAGGTGTGCAGTGAGCTAGTCAACCAGGGCCAGGTGAGAATCCTGGCCAAAGGAACTCTCATTTTATCCACAAACAATAATAACTTTTAGGGCTTTTTTCCTATTATCCTAGTGATGGATGAGTGGGGTTAACCCACATGTTCTCATATAAAATTTCTCAGGATGTCCAGGATGGGAGTTGCCTGAGGATTTATAAAATGATTCCAGATGATGTCAACAGTCATCCCTTTCATAAAACGGAACTGTGGATGTACTTTGATGCAGCAGGTCTGTTTACTGCTGTCAGACAGCATCACCATGAGTTGGAAAGAATATGGGTCCAAATCTCAATGATCAACTACGGCCTCCTTTCTTCCCCGAGACAAGAGGCAGCCCTCTGACGACTGCGGAACACAGCAGGGAAATTTGCATAACTTATTCAGCTGAAAATTAACTGCCTTTCTCTCCCAGGACAGGCAGTGGGAGGCTCTACTCTCTGGTAACCACCACCCCAAGTCCTGCTGCCCAGGGCTCCAAGGGGATGAGCCCCTGGGGGTCGTGCTGCCCCCTGGTGCCACATGGGAGGACATAAGTGGGGGAGCAGACATGGGGCGTGGGAACCCCTCTAGGCATGCCTGGTGGAGCCAGCCTGGCTGTCGAGCTGAAAGGTGCTGGGTGCAGAGCGGCAAGGCAGCTTGACAGAAGTCCGTGCGAACTCGGAAGAGTTTCTTAGTGACCTGGTTTCCCTCACACAGTGTGAACTTCCGCTGTTACCAAGGGGTTCAAGGGTGTTTTCTGACATCAGACAACACTCAGCAAAACACATATTGACAAATTTAAGGAGGAACATTCCAAAGCCATTCATGGATTTAATTACTCATAGAATGCAGATGGATTGGAGAGATTAAAGAACATATCTGGGCAGCATAAACTAGGCATTAATAAACACAGCACATGGAAGAACTGTTTGAAGCATTGGGAATAAGCATACCCGCCCTGCCCTTAATCCCCTGTCGCAGCAGCAGGCAGCCATGAGAGCATGTGGCACGCAAGGCACCGGGCACTGCCAGTCCGGGGGAGGAAAGCCCAGGTCTGGCCGTCACGGGGCAGGAGGCCTCCAGGGGTGAGCGCGCCGCGCACAGGAGCCTCCCCACCGAGCACCCAGGGGCAGCTTTCACGGCCCGCTGTGGCCGGGTCACTCCTGTTGGCGCATGGCCTTTCCGACCAGACAGAAGGAGGATCCAGTGAGCTCAAGCCTGAATCAGTAATCCTGTAACACGGTGAGGGCAATTCCTGGATTTAGAGTTCACCCTTTCCAAGGATCGGTCACCTTCATAAGCATTAGCCAATGTTTTTAACATTTGAATTTCTAATTGAAGCCTCACTTTCTGGGGCTCACTGGCCTTCATCAATATTTTAGCCATTCTGAAAATAGTATCGTAGAGCAATTCCCCAGACATACTTCAAGACCTGTGCTATTTTATCAGTTATTTTACTCGGAGCAGTCACACTAAGAATTCACCACCCTTCATCAGTCTGACCCTAGTGAAAGGCGAATGCATAGACTCATTTGGGAAGCATGTCGTGGACTGCACAATGGGAAAATGCAGATGCTGTTATTAGGGTCATCATGGTTTACTCTTAGCAGACTCTATAACCCCCTTTGACATTCCAGGTTAGCTAAAATTGTATAGTGGCCTAAGTTTCCAAATTATTTGATTATTTTATGAATGTTTCCCTGCAGCAAGAACAAACTATGACACAACCATACTGTTTGCTTCCCTGGAACCAGATGGTTAATGAGCTTCCAAAAATTACAGGTTATAACTTGTTAGGGTACTTGTGGCTTAATAGGGGCTGTTACAGAGGAGATGTAATGTAGACATTATACATTGGCCAATATTCATGATAGTAACAGCAACACAGAAATAATAGCCAACATGTGTTGGACTGCTACGCACAGCTAAGTATTCTTCGGTGGGATGAGAGGTGATTGGTTGTGGTGTCTGGGCGCTTGGGCATCTCCATTATATCCTATATACTTGACCGTCTCCATCCTTCAACCCTCAAGCTTAGTGGGGTTGCCACGGACAGGCTGTGGCTCCCTCGTCTGATGATAGTGTATGTCTTGGAAAAAAAAATCAATGCACAGGCGAAAATAAAACAAAACGTGAAGAGTAGAAAATTTGGACCAGACTGATTGTTTTCATTAGCTTAACTTAATGCTCAAAACTATCCTCTAAAATTGGTACTACCATTATCCTCACAGGGGGTAAGGCATTGTGCATGTGACCACCTTTTAGTCTATTAGTATATGTTAGCATTCTTCAGCCTTGGTCCTTTTCCTGACGTCTGGGACAGGACGTCCTTACAGCAGCACCGTTAGTGCACAGGGGACCCATCCCACACCCTGGACTCACTATGCCCCCAAGCAGGGGCAGTCCCACTTCTCCCCGTCATGCCAGCAGTTATACATAAAACAACAGAATCCACACAACCCAAAGGGAATGCAGCCCTCTGTCATGTCACCTAAGACCCTCCTATCAACGTTCTGCATTTTGCTTTTCTTCAGCAATACATTTGACCACAGCACATTAAGAAAATATTTTGCCACCTGTTAAGAAAAAAATAACTTTTCCTTTGAAGTAGTCCTCACAGTTAGGCTGGCTACTTCCATGAATGGTAGGATCTCAGTATTTCAGTGGCTTTTAGAGTTTCTTGCACTTTTAACCTATTTTGTCATTGCTATAAAACCAAATGTTATCATGGGAGAGTCTCTGACAAGTTTTGGAACTAGAGCTGTGGGTTCCCCCTGTTGCCTGCACTGATGCTGGGGGCGTGGCTCCTCAGTCCTAGGTGTTCTCCTGAGAAATTTCCAGGGCCTGGGAGGAGCTCCAGGAGAGGGGGGTGCAGAGGAACGCTGAGGACAGAATGGCTGAGGTGCCCTGGAAGTGACGAGCAGGGGTTCCTGGCGTGCGGGCGCTTCGGGAAGGCCTCGCCCGCGTTGGCTCCGGCTGCTTCTCACACGTGCACGAGCTGCCGCTGCCCCGGGCCCTGCCTGCGGGAAGGCGTCAGCGTGAAAGATCTCACGACGCCGCCATCAACGGCAAATGATCTACAACACACTTGTTGGAGATTACCTGGCGGCCTACAGCTTTAATTTTTCTTTGTAATTCTAAAATGAGTGTGTCTTTCATGTAATAGCAACTTAGATTTTGTAAAATCTAGGATCTCTATTATAAACATATATATATATATATATAATTATACAGTTGACCCTTGAACAACACGAGTTTGACCTGTGTGGGTCTACTTACATGGATATTTTTTTCAATAAATATATTGGAAAATGTTTTGGAGATTTGTGACACTTTGGAAAAGCATTATGCTTTCCCTAGCTTACAATATTGTAAGAATACAGTATATAATACACATACAAAATATGTGTCAATTGCTTATGTTATTGGTAAGACTTCTGGTCAAGAGCAGGCTATTAATTTTGGGGAGAGTCAAAAGTCATACATGAACTTTTTACTGTGTGGGGGTTGGTGTCCTTAATCCCTGTGTTGTTCAAGTGTCAACTGACTATATATCAAATGCCTACAATATTTTGGGAAGGATACCCAACAATTTTGCCAACCAATTTGAAAATTCAAATGAAATAGTTTATTTCTTAAAGAGATTTCTTTTCCTATCTTGCCTATCCCCCTCTCTGCTACCCCATGGCAACCACCAGTCTGTTCTCTGCATTTTCCATTTTTTTGTTTGTTCATTTGTTTTGTTTTTTAGATCCCACATGTAAGTGGAATCATGCCGTGTTTGTCTTTGACTCATTTCTCTGAGCATAATACCCTCCAGGTCCATCCGTATTGTGGCAAATGGCAGGATTTTTCTTTTTTATGGCTAAAAGTCCATTGTGTACATTGTATACATCTCCAAAAGTGGAATTGCTGAGTCATATGATTATTTCTGTTTTTAACTTTTTGAGAAACCTCCCTACTGCTTTCATAGTGACTGCGCCAATTTCCATTCCCACCAACAGTATACGAGGTTTCCCTCTTCCCCACATCCTTGCCAACACTTGTTATTTCTTGTTAATATTGATATTAGCCACTCTGATGGGTGTGAGGTGATATCTCCTTGTGGTTCTGATTTGCATTTCCCTGATGATTAATGACGCTGAGCGTCTTTTCATGTGCCTGTTGGCTGTCTGTATTTCTTCTTTGGAAAAATGTCTAGGAAGGTCCTCTGCTCATTTTTTAATTGGATATGTTTTTGGATATTTAATTGGATATGTAATTGGATATGTTTTCTTAAAGGTATTTAAATTGAAAAAGTTAACTGTAGAAGTTTTGGAAAGCCAGAGGAAGTTATTAAAATAGAAAAATATAAAAGAAGCAGTCATGTGAAAAATATAATTAAAAAAAAACAGATTATTTAAATTTTGACTTTTGATTCTAAATTTTCAAGAAACAGATTTTTCTTATACTTCTTATAGCATATAAATTTATGTATTATATAACAAATTATTCAATTATGTATACACACATATACATGTAGGGAGAGAGAAAGAATATTCCATGATGCTATCATAATTTGGATTCCAGAAGTAGATGAAGATAACACAGATAATCAAAATCTATAGGCAATCTCTGTTTCTTAAAATATATGCAAAAATCCTAAACTAGATATAAAAACAACAAACAGAAACACAGTAAAATAACCATGTTTAATGACCAAAGGGCTTATCCTGGGAACTCAAAGTATCTCATCATTAGGAATTTTATTAATAAAGTTCAACATATTGAGATAAGAACATCTCAAAAATACCAAGCAAAGATGGCAATGGATTAAAATTAACATCTATTGGTTCTGTATAAACAAGCTACCAATTATAGAATTTTTACACTCTTTTTTTCTTTATAATTTTTTTCTTTATAATTTTACCAATTATAGAATTTTTACACTCTTTTTTTCTTACTAAATCTTCAAAACCAGTACATACTCTACAACC
>JAQQAC010002172.1:67833421-67861359 GCA_029783875.1 Phataginus tricuspis | reverse complement strand
GGTAGAGCGCGCGCTTTTCTTCCCCTTTTTCTCCTTTCTTTTTCCTTCCCGGAGCCTGCCGCGGGCAACTTGCACGTTCCCGGCTGGGACCCTGTGCCCTCTGTCCCTCCAATCTCCGCTACACCGCAGACCTCCACTCCCTCCTGGCTCTGAATCCTCTCCTCCCGCCGGAGCGCTGGGGGAGAGGGGCGCTCGGTCCGCTCGCGGCTCCGTACCTTACCCGCCTTGCCGGAACTCCCGCCTGAGTGCTGGGGTGGAGGGGCGCTCCGGGCGCAGACTTCCCCTGCCTCCCGGCTCTGAATCCTCTCCTCCCGCCGGAGCGCTGGGGGAGAGGAGCGCTCGGTCTGCTCGCGGCTCCGTACCTTACCCGCCTTGCCGGGACTCCCGCCGGAGTGCTGGGGTGCAGGGGCGCTCTCGTCTCACTGGATCGTGTTTCCGTCCCGCCTCGCCGGGTGCCGAGTCCTCTGTCCGGCGTGTCTGGCCGCTGGAGCTCTGGGTGGGGAGCGCTCTGTCCCACCGGATCGCCGCCCGTCCGCCTCACCGGCTGCCAAGTTGTCACAGGTGTAGCTGTACGCTGTGCACTTTCCTGTGTATTCTGGTCTCTCTTTTAGGGATAGTTGTATTTGCTGTATTTTCGTGAATAAATATAATGTTGGGAGGAATTTTTCTGCTAGTCCGTTCAAGACGCCATATTCCCGGAAGTCTGAAAATACATTTTAAATTTTATTTGTTACTCTTGAGATGTTGGGGACAGAGAAGTCAGAATGGGGAAGAAAGGTGAGTTTTTGCTCTGGAGGCAAAAAAAAATCCCAGTTGACTGAAATGGCAAAGAGACAGTATTTTTTAAGGAGCACAGATGTATAATATTAAGTTTTAAATTGTTTGTAAAGAATACTGGTGCAGGCAGTGGTAGCCAGAGTCAGCTCGTACTGGGTCATAAAAGCCTATTGTTGAATTGCCAGAACTTTTATTAACTGTTCATTAAACCTAGCAATTATTCACAATTAAATGACAGAAACTCCCAATAAAATAAAACATATTAGAAACAAAGTTAACAAATACTCAAAACTTACCACTTCCTAATTACTTTGCCACACTGTACACCTATGCTCTTAAGGTGAGCTTCGTCTATGGCATGTACGGGTCGCAAATACTGTAAGAAAGACTCATGTACTGACATAGTACACAGTGATCGCTTCCTGACTCGGCTTGGAGATGTCGTGTTGGTAGCTTGAAGTATTTACACCACAGGATTTGGCAGAGGCTTCCAGCCAGGGCATATTTTATTGGGGAGAAGGTTGTTAAACTTGTACCAGCACACTAGTGCGTCAAGGGCACATCGCCGGGAAGCAGCTGCTTAGAGTCCTTGCTGGGTCACTCACCAGCTGTGTGACCTGACCAGTTACTGTCTCCTTCTGCTTCGCTTTTCTCATGTGGTGGTTCTGAGAATTAAATGAGTCAAAACATGTAAAGCACTTCGAACATTATCTGACAAATAGTGCCTAAGGCAACTGTTACCCATTGTTGTGTTGTATTGGTATTGTGTTACTTTTATTTATGTAATAATAATACATGTCTCCTATATAAATGCTTGACATCTTCCTAAACCCTCAGAAACACACACAAAATCCTGGCTGTCCTCCAGGGAAGCCCAAGCCTACATGTCCCCCATTCACCCAATCTACACGCACAGGTAAAGAATAGCTGTCAGCCGGGCACATAGCTTCTACACAAAGATGACAGTCCCCACCCGAACATGGGAACACCTGTTGTTCTAAGCAATGTCTTCAAACCCAGAGTGTCAAGGAACAGCAGCTTACAGCATTTCTTAAAAGAGAGCTGAGTGGCAGTTTTGCTGCTTGCGTCTTCACACCCTCTTCCTCGATGGTGGCTGGATATGGACACAATGGAAGGATCTGCAGCAGCCGTTCTGAATGCTGAGGTGGCTTTGTGAATGTAGGCTCCAGAGGGAACAGCAATAAGGAGAACGTGGATCTCTTCAGACTCCGCAGGGCAGTCTCTGCACCAGCCCTTTCCTGGGAAAGAAAACTAAGTGTCTGTGTTGTTAATGTCCTTCTGCAGAGTGCATTCCTTGAGCCAGCAGACCTTCTCAGAAATCCAGAATCTCATTCTCCCTCAGGTCCGCTGAATGCATAGAAATAAAATCTGCATTTAACACAGCTATCCCACCTTCTTATTTCCATCTTTACCTAGCAAAAAACAGTGGCCTCTCCACTCTCTTTCTAACTCTTCAAGAAATGGTCCTGCTGCCCCGTCGGTGCCTATCTGTCCTCTGCAGAGTTCTGTCCCTCCAGCCGACGCACACATCACTCCCTTTACTCTCAGGAATCGGTGTTTCGCAAGAGAAAAGTGCAGAAGGGAAACCCCACTGGTTCCCATTATGCTAATTCTCGCTTGAGAGTGTTTTCTAGGGCAGCCTTGATTATTCCAGTATAGTGAGGACAGCAGACTGGGAGGTGACAGCCTTGAGACAGACGGTCTGTTCCTCTCAGGTCCAAGGGACTGCGGCACGCCGAGCCATGAAGTGGTGTGGAAGCATCAGGGCCGCTCGGCAGGCAGCGGGAGGGAGGGGAACTTGTGGGCAGGAGCCTGAGCTGTGATTTTCCTGGGAAAGCAGGTGAGGCAGAGCATGCCCAGCAGATTCAGCATCAGCTCATGTGAGCGGTTTCGGAGGGCCCACCCCACCTTGCCTGGTACCCGCCCTGGGCTGACGAGGCCAGAGGAATGCTGGCCGGGGCTGGGAGAGCCTTGTGAGGGGTGTGTGCCCCCACCAGTGAGTCGGCACAGGGAAGGCGTGCTCCTGGGGGGTTGTTTGCTGTCTCAGGAGCCATTGGCCCTGGAGGAGCAGTTCTGCCCTGGCCAGCCAGAACCCAGAAGCCAGAGAAACAAGGAACAGAAGATAAGAAATAGAGTAAATTCAGGAAGGCTTAGAGGAAACAACAATTTGGCCTCGAAGGAGGAGGATTTGGTTGAGAGGTAGAGAGAAAATTCTAAGCCGAATAAACACACAAATGCCTATCTTGGGGAAGTTGGTAGTGAGACTGGGAAGGTGTCAGCTGCCCGCTCAGCGCGGCGGCAGAACCTCTGTACCACGCGGTGACCAGGGGCGGAGGCCCTGCTGGGAGGTCGAGCCTGAGACCTTCATGGCCTGCTGAGCTGCTGAAATGAACGTGGCACGGGGTGGGTTGTGGGGGGTGTCCAGCGTCAGACTCAGGTGCCGTGACATCGTGAGGGGGCTCCTGGCCTAAGGCACAGAGGGCTCAGTGGGCCTCTGACATCTGTGGCTGAAAGCAGAGGGCCTGCGACAATAAGGAACGAGCTTGGTCTGGTCAAAGCCGAGCAGAATGGAGCTGAAGGACTAAGGGAAGAACTGGAATCATCACGGTTTAAAGGGATCATTGTGGCGATGATGCAAGAGACAGCCTGAAAACAAAGAGAATAAAGACAAAATACTTGAAATAACATGAGTGGATGAGCATCCAGATGGTAAAAATAAAAAAGAATAGGGAAGTCTGGGGCTGGTATATAGACGGGCCACTGAATGGTGACACTGGGTGAGAAGGGGGCCCAGCTGGAGCCCCTCGATGGGGACAGAGCTGGGGCCCTGGGGGTGACCCACAGAGCAGGCTCGGCAGGCGGCCCCCCCCCCATGAGCGAACACCGCTCAGGCCGGGCCTCCGGGCATGTGCACACGCTCGCACCGCGCACACGGGCAGGAGGGGACCGTGCAGGGCACGTGCTCCGGGGAAGGCAGGAGGCATTCGTGACACGTGAGAGCCGACGTCACCGGGGGGCAGGGAAGTTGCTGAGTGGGCGCTGACCCTCACCGTTCCCAAGGCGGCGGCTACAACATCGCATTTTTTCTTACCGGTGGCCACATTCAATTATTGCTGTTGTTTTCATTCATGATCTAAGTGTGAAGAAACTGAGGATGGAAGAGCTGGAGTAAAATTTCCTTGTGGCCCCCCAGCCGCGAGTGATGGAACTGGCGGCAGAGCATTCACTGCGATGAACGCGCGCCACGGTTTTAGGGTGTCTGAACGTTGCTGTTGATCTGGCCTCAACATCTTTGCCTGCTGTTTAAGTGGTCTGAAAAGCTCCTCGTGAATTAGCCAGGACTCCTTTTACTCCAGAATTTATATATAGCACTGACAATTTTTACCAGGATGGAACATAGAACAGAACAGATAATCTCTATAAGCATGGGGATTAACTTTTGTTTTTTTTGTTTTTTAATCTTCAGAGCAGGCTTTAGATCAAAAGTTTTCATGAAGTTATGGCAGCACATTTCAGAGAAGAGGAGAAAGGGTGGGGGGCGTCCGTGGGAGTTTGGGTGAGGTGGTGGGGATAATAGGTCCTTTGCGGGTGGGCATGGGGCGTGGAGTTCTCTACCACGGGTAGCCTTAACCCTCCCAGGTGGAGGTGTGAGCCAGCCCACACAGGGTAGGCTGGGGGCGCTGGCAGGGGGCATTCTGAGTGAGGAGGGCCCGTGCATCTGGGCCAGGGGTGTCGACCACGCCAGGAGACACTACAGCATCTTCTCCATGTGGATCTGTGCGGAGGGGGCCAGGGAGCTGCCACCAGCTTCATCAGGATGGGCCTGAAGCTTTTCTGGGTAAGCGGCTCACCGGGCAGGTCAAAGCCCGGCCGCCCTGTGGTTCTGTGGCGCAGTGGTGCAGGGACTTTCCGCCTCGGCAGGAGGCGCTCTGGTTTGTTGTGCATCGGGTCTGCGCCCTTGCTCAGGCATCAGGAGAGTCCGTCCGAGGGCGTCCTGTGACCCACCTGCTCTGAGCGTTGGCCATGCGTGAGCAGGGACAGCCAACAGATGCGGCTTGGGCAGAAAGCGCAAACCCCTGAGAGGAAGCAAGAGACAAAGTGTTCTTTTATGGGGAAATATGGACCAAGGGCCCTTTTTTTTTTTTTAATAATTTGTTTTATTTTAGTATCATTAACCTACAATTACATAAGCAATACCGTGATGATTGAACTCCCCCCATCACCAGGTCCCCCCCACCAACCCCACCACAGTCACTGTCCATCAGCGTAGTGAGATGAGAATCGCTACTTGTCTTCTCTGAGCTGTACAGTACCCCCCGTGCCCCCCACCCTATGTCTGCCAATCGTAATGCCCACCAAGGGCCCTTTTTTAAATGAACTGTTCAAATTGTATTATTATTTCAGAATATAAAATGGGTGACTGTAGGCATAGGTTTTTAAAATATCAGCTCCCGAACAGCTTTCCAAGACCACTGGCTTCCACCGGGCCTTGCACCCTGGCCCTGCAGGGGCTCCCTCCCTAGCTGCCCCACCCCGGCCCACTCGGTCCTCTCGGGGCTCCCCACAGGCGGCCTTCCCACGGCGGCTCCAGCCCTCCCCCGTGGCTGCGGCTGCCTGAGGCTTCTGCCTGCAAAACCATCCTCACCAGGGCTGCCATAAGGCCTGAGGCTTCCAGAGCCCAGAGTTTTCTGTTGTGTAACCCTGATGGCTCTGCTGTCAACTGCCTGGCTTGTGGGTCAGCTTCTGCCTGGTTTAATGTGTCTAAAGAAGAGCTTAGTTCTCAGGTGCGTTTTATCAGATTTGCCAGTTTTAGCCCTGTGTTTTCTAGGTCAGCTGGATAATGGACCTCATCCACGGGCTGATTGCTACTGCTTTGTTTTTGAGGGCCTATTACGAGTTTCCTGGGGCTGCTATAACAAAGGACCACTGGATGGCTTGAAACACAGAAATTAATTTCTCAGAGTTCTGGAGACCAGAATCTGAAAAACAGCTGTCAGCAGGGCATGCTCCTTCTGAAGTCTCTGGGTTGGGGGGTCCTTCCTGCCTCTTCCAGCCTGGTGACCCCAGATGGTCCTTGGCTTGTGACTGGCTCGCTCCCGCCTCTGACTGTCACCCATGCCCGCCTGCTCCGTGTGTGTCTGTGTCTTCAGATAATGTGCCTGTGTGCATGTGTGTGTGTGTGTGTGTAGGCATACGCATGTGCATGGCCACAAGTAGCCATGAGTGTGCGTGTGCATCACACATGTATGTGTGTGTGATGTGTTTGCGTGTGTCCGTGTAGACAGCTATGTATATCTGCATGTGTGGATGAGTGTGTCTGCGCATGTATGCATGTGTGATGTGCATGTTTGTGTGTGTATAGTTCTGACTCTGAGTAACACAGGGTGTGGGAAGAAGGCGAGGAGCAGGACAGAGAGGAGGCGTCCCTGTGCCTCCTGCCAGACGGAGGGCTTGCTGGTCTCCAGATGGCTGAGCCTGGCCTAATGCAAATTCATGGGCTAACTGCTTTGAGTGGGGTTCTAAGACCCCAAATCCTGGTCTGGAAGGAGAAGACTGAGATGTAAAGTTGGAGTCCTGTGCCCAGGGAGTCACAGGACTTCAGGAACCACCAAGGCACAGAGGAGAAAGGTACCCCCTGACTGTTTCAGCAGCGGTCCAGCCGGCAGACGTGGAGGACAGAGACATGGGGTCTCCATCCTACGTGACGTTTGCTTACTGGTCTGACTGGTGCTGGTAAAATGTAGAAATCAGGTTGCTGTGACTCTTGGGAGGGTTTCCTGATAAAACACAGGCTGCCCAGTTAAAATCTGAATTTTAGGTAAAAAATTAGTGTAAGTATATCCCAAACACTGCCTGAGATACCTCTACTGAGACATTGTCCAGTGTCTCTCTGAAATTCCTACTTAACTGCCTGTCCTCTACTGCTATCTGCTAAATCCAGCTGCCCTACCTGCAAGGCTCCATGGGGCATGAGGAGGCGGCCAGTGAGGGTGGGCTACTCCCATCCTTGTGCCCCTTCCCCCAGCATCTAAGGATGCCACCAGGGGTGAAGCCAATTCCTCTGTGCTGTCCAGGTGTCTGAGGCTTTGGCAGGGCGAGAATGGAGAGGGAGAGAAAAGAAAGCCCAGAGCTCAGGCATGTTCCTAGGGACCATGCAGCACCCCTGGCACAGGGGTGTCCAACGTTCAGCTGGGGAAAGGGGCACTAGTCGTGTGCCTGCGAGGGACGTCTGAGGACTTTGTCAGAGCTCACACCATTAGTAAGTGGAGGCAAGGAAGGGACCCGGGTCTCGTGCAACAAACATCATCTCCTGGGTCATGTGCACCAGAGGCAAATCCTCCAAGTTTGCCCAGGTTGGAGAATGGCCAGGTCCCTAGCCCCTGCCTGGCTTCTCCATCCCAGTCATCAGCTGGACAATGTCACAATTGTAAACAGGATGCAGAGAGTATCTGCCCTCGGTAGGGAGGTGTGCATCGTGGGAGGGGTACCCCTTTGGGAAAATGCAGAATTCTTGCTTGGAAAAGTGAATTCTTGCTTGGAAAAGGCAAAACAAAAGAATTGTCTGAAGACTTGATACTTAAGTCAAATGTCACAACTGAATACAAGTTACCCAGACAGCCTTGTGCTCAGTGCTTTCCTGTGAACCAGCAGGGATGGTGTGCGGGGCATGAAGTGCCCCCGCTCCTACTCAGACACCACTGAGCCCCGTGGTACCCTTCTGTTTCTGCAGCTCACCTCCTTCAGGAAACCTGCCTGCTGTGCATACAGATGTGGAGGGAGGGAGGCAATGGGAAAAACTTACCACGGCTTCGTCCTACAGCATTTTTCTGGAGGAGGAACATCCAGGCAGCACTGATGACACAAATGTTTACTGAGATATATTCTATGCCTTCATTTACCCTAAAGCACCTTGGAATAAAAAGATAAAGACAGACATGGCCCTCACGCAATGCACAGCATAGTAGGAGCAAAAAACTTCTAATCTTATCAGAAGAGCTAGAATGCACGTGGGCAGGTTGCTTGCCACGTTCACCGGGACCCCGGCCTGGCATGGACCTGGCAGCACAAGCTGGTGCAGTTAACCCTGAGGAGGAAAGATAAATGTTGCATGAGAGCGGAAAATGTTTGATGCCATCGAACTTTCAAAAGAAAAAGGTTATCGAGTTTATTTGGAAATAGCCGAGAAATTGCAATTTGGGCAACGCAAACGATGGTGCACTATAGGCAAGTCTGGAGAACAAAGGGGGAAACAGTCTTTTGTAGTGGAAAGGAGAAAGTTGGTGGGGGTTTCTGCTTTGAACAAAATTCACGGGAGGAAAAGGAGAGTTGAAAGTGAAGGCCTCTCATGGGCTGCAGGCCAGGGCAGCTTGCTATCACAGGTCTGAGACGAAATCTTCCCCTTTCCTGCTGGACTATGTGAGCTGCCACCAGTGGTCCATGCATGGCAGTGCCCCTTCATGTCTTCCCCAGTCCAATTTTGAGTTAGGTCTCCTTGACACATTTCACAGCTCCATGCTGCCTCTGCGCCAAGGGCACAGACCTGGGGTCAGCTGATGGAGCTCGGGCAGCCGTGCAGCCTCTCCCGGCATGCACAGCAGGGTCTGGCTGGACAGGAGGGAGAAGAAGCAGGGACAGCAGGCAGGTGGGCTGGCATGCTGACATGGAGCCACAGACCATGGTAGGGAAGGAAGCCAAAGGTCCACGTCAGCATTTTTAGAAAGATCTGGTCCATGGTGGTAATGATGTATGAAACTTGAAAACAAACGCCAAAAACTCAATCTAAGGCATCTCTCATCTGGTAAGTGTCCAGGCTTGGAAAGGGTGAAGGGTCCAAACACTTTGACAAGGACAGGTACAGAGACAGTGGGACTGTCTGGGGCAGACAAGGTTGGTGGTGTCACCCTATGGGGTGCAGGTGCTGGCTTCAATTGGGATGACCCTCTGATGGCTGACTGCGTCCCCTCAAGTTCATATGTTGAAGTCCCAACCCCCAGGACCTCAGAGTGTGACCCTGGTAGGAGACCAGATCTTCAGAAGGTAATTAAGGTTAAACAAGGCCGTGTGGGTGGGCCCTATCCACTGTGACTTGTGTCCTTGTGAGAGGAGGAGGGTAGAACACAGACACACACAGATGGAAGACTGTGTGAGGACACAGGGAGAAGATGGCCATCTACACACCCAGGAGAGAGGCCTCAAGAGAAAACACCCAGCCTACATGTTGGTCTCAGACTTCCAGCCTCCAGAACTGTAAGAAAACATGTTTCTGTCATTTAAGCCTCCCAGGCTGTGGTGCTTTGTCATGGCAGCCCCAGCAGGCCGACCTCCCTCTCATCCCCATTGGAGGCCAGCATGACACCAAGCTGGGTTCATAAAAGTACATCTTTAAGATTTTATTTTAGTTCAGAATATCAGGTTTTTAAATTTGATTAACAAAAAAAATTTTTTTACCCTTTGTTACATAACCAATTAATCATTGATGAAATGGAAGTAAGTAAACCCCAAACATATTTTCCAGGTAAAGTAAATAATAAAATTAAAATTCCCTTTAGGGGTAGGAGGACAAATAGAAGCCGGAAAACATTCACTGTCCTCTGCTCACCTTGAGCAAATCAAGCTCTCTTAGTGATTACAATCTTTTCCCCAACACAACTTAATTTATGCTGTTGGTTTAACTAATGACACTTCACTCTTATAAATAGATTCCTCAGTCCCTAGGCTCACTCATTTCTTTTCACTCATTCTATCATGATATTCAGCTAAAGAAACAAATACTCTACTGAAAATACGTTCATGTATTAGGTTTTGGTATGTCGGACAATGTTGCATCCCCCAGTTCTTCCACTCTGTACCATCTTTTGAAGTTCCTTCTTTGAGAAACTGCAATCCCAGCATTATAAGAATTTTTTCTTGGTTTCAAAATGAGCTTATTTAACCTCTGTTACTGGGAAGATGGAGTCAATGTTTGTTTCCCTATTCCTCCCATGATGTACAACTAAAAACCCTGACCTTCTATAAACAAGAACCTAAGAAGATCCTGGGGGTGGAGAGAAGCAGGCAGTCCACCTGGGGACCTTGGGAGGCAAGCGTCAACATGTTGGGAGTTCCTGGGTTTTCTTTTTCTTCATATAACTCTGAATTAAAGTTGAAGAATGTGTACACAAAAACACCTCAACCAAATTCTGCTTTCTCTAACAAAAGGGGGCACAGACTAGCAAAATAGAAGCCTCTAAATAATAAATGATCTCCTCTTAGCCAAACACCACTGAAAACTGTGGCCAACCCCCATCCATGCCAGCAGAAGCTAAGTGGGAAGGCTTGTCTTCCATCCCCTCTGGGGATCCCAAAACACCCTGCCTTTCCTTTCTCCATCAGAGCGGGGTCAGAGAAAGCCAAATAAAATAGGACGTTTAAATAAAACTCAAATTCTCATGCCACAGGCCCCAAATTTCCAGGTTTCAATTAAAAATTACTCATCATAGGAAGATTTCAAACTAAATGAAAAAAGACAACTAATAGATCCTAGTGCCAAGATGACAGGTATGTTAAAGTTATCTGACCAAGACTTTAAAAGTATCATCATAAAAAATGCTTCAGGAAGGAATTATACACATGCTTGAAACACATAAAATATTTGAAATTCTCAGTAAAGAAAGGGAAGGTATAAAGAAGAACATAATGAATTCTTAAAATTGGAAAACATAATAACCATAATAAAAAATAAATGGAAACACAGTAGCAGAATGGAGGCAACAGAGGAAAGAATCAGTGAGTGGAAAATAGAGCAATGGAAATAGCTCAATTTGAGCAAGAGAGAGAAAAATACAGGTGAGAAAAAATGATCAGAGCCTCAGGACTTGTGGAACTATTACAAAATATCTAACATTTGTATCATTTGAGTACTGGAAGGAGAGGAGAAAAAATATAGAACTGTCAAGGTAATAAAAGAAAAGATGGTTGAAAATTTCCTATATTGGAAAAAAATATACCACCAATATGCTTACAGATTTGAGAATCTGAAAGATTCCAAGCAGTATAAACTCAGAGAAATCCAAGCCAAGACACATAATAATCAAATGCATGAAAAATAAAAAGAAAGAACCAATGTTGAAAGCAGTGAGAAAGAAATGACCCCTCACCAATAGGTTAAAAACAATTTTTATGACAATGGATTCCTCATCAGAAACCATAGAGACCAAAAGGAAGTTGCACAATGTTTTTCAACTGCTGAAAGAAAAGAATTGTCAACCCAGAATCCTACATTCTATTTATGAATCCTATACAAGAATGCATCTTATATATTATTTCTATAGTTGAATATAGGGAAAATCAAGACATTTTCATATAAAAGAAACTAATATAATTTGTTGCAATCAGAACTACCCTAAAAGAATGGCTAAAGGAAGTCCTATAAACAAAAAGGAAACAGTAAAAAAAATATCAGGGAAGAGGAAAGAACATGGTAAGCAAAAGTATGAATAAACATAAGAGACTGCCCTGCTCTTGAGTTTTCTAAATAATGTTTGACAGTTCAAGCAAAGATTATAACACTGTCTGATATGATTCTAATGTATTTAAAAGAAATATTTAAAGCAGTCGTATTTGAAGTGGAGGTGTGTGTGTAAGTTTTCTACACTTCACTTGAACTGGTAAAATGACAACACTAGTAGATATGTATGTATAATGTTATATCTAGAAAAACTACTAAGTAAAAGCTATATAAAGAGATACACTCAAAACATAATAGTTAAATGCAAACAAAATCATAAAACATGTTTGAGTAACCCACAGAAAGGTCAGAAAAAAAAACAGAAAGGAAGAACTGAGAAAAACATAGAAAATAATAAAATGGTAGATGTAAGCCAACATACCAGTAATTACACTAAATATAAATGGTCTAAACACATCAATTAAAGATGTAAATTAATGGAGTAGACTGAAAAAGATAACCCAACTATATGCTATCTATAAGAAGCTGTCTACACTTCAAATAGCTGATATAAGCATTTTGAAAATAAAAGAATAGAGAAAATGTATCAGGCAAATATTCATGAAAGCAGCAATGGCTATATTAATATCAGATAAAGCAGACTTCAGAGCAAAGAAAATCACCACAGAGACAGTCATTCCATAATGATAAAAACACCAACCCAACAGGAAAATACAGCTATCTTAAATTTATATGCACTCAGCAACAGAGCCAAAAAATATGTGAAGCATAAACTAATAGAACTGAAAGAAGTCCACAATTATAGAGATTTCAACATTCCTCTCTCAACAATCAACAGAACTAGACAAAAAGCCAGCAACACCATCAACCAATAGGCTCTAGTGCATTTTCTAGAACAGTCTACTCAACAACAGTAGGATATATACTTTCTTCAAGTGTCCACACAATATATACCAAAAAGTCAATATTGTGGGCCATAAAAAAAACCTAAAAAAAATTTAAAGAATGTAAATTATATAGAGTATGTTCTCTGACCACAATGGAATAAAACAAGAAATCAAAAAACAACAGTAAGAGGGAAATCTCCAAATACTTACAAACTAAATGATACCCTTCTAAGTAATCTATGGGTCAAAGAAGTTGTCTCAGGAGAAATAAAAATGCACTGAATCAAATGAAAATGAAAACACAGTATATCAAAATTTATGGAACACCACTAGAGCAGTGATGAGAGGGAAAATTGAATTAAATGGAATAATTAAATGGATATATTAGAGAAGATGAAAAGTTTCAAATCAGTAATCTAAACTCTCAAGTGTCTAGAAAAATAACAAAATAAACCCAAAGCAAAATGAAGAGAGAAATGGTAAAGATAAGGGCAGAAATCAATAGAATAAAAAGCAGAAAAATTATAAAGAAAATCAATGAAACAACTGGATCTTTGAAAAAATCAATAAAACTAACAAACCTGAAGCAACTCTAACAAATAAGAGAGAGATGACACTGATTACCAATATTAAGCATAAAACAAAGGATGTCATTTCAGAACCTACAGATATTAAAAGGGCAGTAAGAGAATGCTATGAACAATACTACACACACACACACATTTGATAACTTGGAGGAAAAGGAACAATTTCTTGAAAAGCATAAGTTGCCATAACTCACCTAATATGAAATATATCATTTGAATAGCCCTATATGTCTTAACACTGAATTAGTAATTTTGAAAATCCCCAAAAAGAAATCTCCAGGCCCAGATAGTTTTATTGAAAAGTTCTTCCAAATATTGTAAAATTACTACACATTATACACAATCTTTTCCCAAAAATAGAAGAGAACACTTCCAAATTAATTTTATGAATCTAAAATTACCTTGACACAAAAACTAGAAAGACTATGTAAAAGAAAACCACAGACCAATATTCCTCATAAAAACAAGTGCAAAAACCTTTAACAAAATGTTTGCAAGTAGAATTCAGCAATATATAAAACTAATTGTACACCACAAACAAGTGGGTTTTGTGCCAGGGATAGAAGGCTGTCTCAATACTCACAAGTCAATTACTGTAATCCACCATATTAACAAGCTAAAGAAGAAAATTCACCTGGTTACATCAGTTGATGCAGAATAAACATCTGACAAAACTCAATATCCATTCATGACTTAAAATCAAAAACTCTCAGAATATAGTAATAGGAATGAAAATTCCTCAACTCTGTAAACAGTATCTACAAAAGTCCTACAGGTCACACATACTTAGTGATGAAATATTGAATTCTTTTTCCCTAAGACTTGGAACAACACAAGGATGTCTGCTCTCAGATTCTTATTCAATATAGTGTTGGGAATTTTAGCCACTGCAATAAGGCAAGAAAGGGTAAAAAACAGTGTAGTAAGCAGCAGGAAAGGAAAAAAAACATTGCCATTCTAGGGAACATGATTTTTTACTTAGAAAATCCCATGGAATCTACAAAAACACACCTTGAGCTAATAAGAGAGCTGAGCACTATTGCAGGATAAAAGATAAACATATGAAAATCAACTGCGCTTCTGTGAACTAGCAATAAACATGTGACCACTGAGATTAAGATATGACATCATTTATAATAACCAAAAGAAATGAAATGTTAAAGTACGAATCCAACAAAAGCTTGTACAGGACTTGTATTACAAAACACTGATGGGAGAAATCAAACATATAACTGAATAAATGGAGAGCGAGATCACGCTTACAGACACGAAGACTTGCTCCACACGGTGAAGTCACTTTTCCCCAAATTGATCTATAGGCTTAACACAACTTTGTTCAAACTCCCAGAAGATGTTTTGTTGATATTTACAATATTATTCTAAAGTTTACACGGGAAAGCAAAGATAGATGAGTGGACTGGAAGAGAGTACCCAGAAATAGATTTATACAAATACACCCAACTGGTATTTGACAAATGTGCAAAAGGAATTCAATAGAGGAAAGACAACCTTTTCAACAAACGGTTCTGGACCGTTTGGGCATCCTTAGGCAAAACATGAATTTTCACTAAATTCTCACCGTTTATATTAAACTTGACTCAAAATGGTTCATAAACATAAATGTATATAACATTCAGAAAAAAAAGAAGGAAAAATATCCAGTATCTAAAGTAGGAAAAGATTTCTTAAACTTGGCACTAAAGTCTGCTGCAAAGAACAGGACGGCTTGTTAAATTGGATCTCATCGAAATTAAACACTCTTGCTCTGTAAATGATCCTCATGAGAGGATGAGAAGATAAGCTATAGACGGGGAGAAAATATTTGCAAACCACCTATCTGACAAGGGGCTAATATCTGGGATACATAAAAAGCTCTTAAAACTGAACAGTACAATCTTCTGGGAAGATAGTGGCGTGAGCAGGGTGGCAGAAATCTCCTCCCAAAACCATATATATTTATGAAAATACAACAAATACAACTATTCCTAAAAGAGAGACCGGAAGATACAGGACAACAGCCAGGCTACGGCTACACCTGTGAGAACTCAGTGCCTCACAAAGCAGGTAAGATACAAAGCCACGACCCGGCAGGACCAGAGCACTCCCCCACCCCAGCGCACCAGTGGGAGGAAAAGATTCAGAGCGGGGAGGGAGTGGAAGCACAGGCCTGCTAAATAACCAGCCCTGGTGATCGGCGCCAGGAGCACTGACACACATTGCATGGTGTATCAGAGATTAGAGAAATAGACATGCAGGATCTGAGTCGGACAATGCAACCAGGTCCTCTCAGCCAGCTGCTGGGACAAAAGAAAAGCGGGCACTTTTTTAAAAGTCTTGAAGAGACAAGAGCCCAGCAGCGGAACAAAATCGTCCCAGTGCACTCAGCCCAGCACGCTGGGAGTCTTGGGGAATTTTGGACCCCTTGGCCGGCAGCCGGGCAAAGCAGCTGCACCAAGGTGTCCCACAGAGATCAGCAGCCTCCTGTTCATTCCTTCCCCAGCCACAGCTGCAAACTGTCTGGTGGATCCGCTGCAGCTGCCGAACAGTGGGGCACCAGTGCCACCTACAGCATCCTAACAGAATCTACCCCCGGTGGGCATTTTTTTCTTTCTTATTAAAAGTCTTAAAGAGCCCAGCTGACACACGTGGTGCCTACCAGCCACCACTTCTATCACCATGAAAAGACAGAGGAATATGGTACAAACAAAGCGTAGCCAGACAACCATAGAAACGGAGCATGATGGGTTGGACAGGCACAATAAAAGTCATAACCATACTGATGGATCTACAGAGAAATATGCAAGAGCTGAGGGAGGAAGTGAGGGAAGTGAGGAAAGACAATGCAGAAACGAGACAAGCGATTAACGGGCTTACAGCAGACTGGATGAGATGCAAGAGACTGTTAATGGAATAGAAATCAGAGAACAGGAATACAGAGAAGCTGAGGCAGAGAGAGATAAAAGGATCTTTAGGAATGAAAGAATATTAAGAGAACTGTGTGACCAATCCAAACAGAACAATATTCGCATTATAGGAGTACCAGAGGAAGAAGAGAGAGAAAAAGGGATAGAAAATGTCTTTGAAGAAATAATAGCTGGAAACTTCCCCAAGCTGGGGAAGGAAATAGTCTCTCAGACCACGGAAGCTCACAGATCTCCCAACACAAGGGACCCAAGGAAGACAACATCAAGACACATAATAATTAAAATGGCAAAGATCAAAGATAAGGACAGAGTATTAAAGGCAGCTAGAGAGAGAAAAAAAGATCACCTACAAAGGAAAACACATCAGACTATCATCAGACTTCTCAACAGAAACCTTACAGGCCAGAAGAGAATGGCATGATATACTTAACGTAATGAAACAGAAGGGCCTCGAACCAAGAATATTGTATCCAGCACAATTATCATTTAAATTTGAGGGAGGGATTAAACAATCCCCAGATAAGTGAAAGTTGAGGGAATTTGCCTCTCATAAAACACCTCTACAGGATATCTTAAAGGGACTGCTCTAGATGGAAGCACTCCTAAGACTAAAAAGATGTCACCAGAGAAAATAAAATCAGCAAAAAAAGCAGACCGTACAAATACTAACTAAAGGCAAAGAATAAAACACCTAGTATATAAAGAAAGGAGGAGGAAGAATAAGAAGGGAGAGAAATAAAGAAACATCAGACTGTGTTTATAATAACTTAACAAAAAAGTTAAGATACACTGTTAGATAGTACAGAAGCTACCCTTGAACCCTTGGTAACCACGAATCTAAAGCCAGTAGTGGCAATAAGTACATATCTATTGATAATCACCCTAAATGTAAATGGACTGAATGCACCAATCAAAAGACATAGAGTTACTGAATAGAGAAAAAATGGAAGACCCATCTATATGCTGCTTACAAGAGACTCACCTCAAACCCAAAGACATACACAGACTAAAGGTGAAGGGATGGAAAAAGATGTTTCATGCAAACAACAAGGAGAAAAAAGCATGTGTTGCAGTACTTGTATCAGACAAAATAGATTTCAAAATGAAGAAAATAGCAAGAGATAAAGAAGGACATTACATAATGATAAAGGGGTCAGTCCAACAAGAGGATATAACCACTTAAAATAGATATGCACCTAACACAGGAGCGCTGACATATGTGAAACAAATACTAACAGAATTAAAGGAGGAAACAGAAAGCAATGCATTCATTTTAGGAGAACTTCAATACACCACTCACTCCAAAGGACAGATCAACCAGACAGAAAATAAGTAAAGACACAGAGGCACTGAACAACACACTAGAACAGATGGCCCTAACAGACATCTACAGAACTCTGCACCCAAAAGCAGCAGGATACACATCCTTCTCAAGTGTACCTGGAACATTTTCCATAATAAACCACATACTAGGTCACAAAAAGAACCTCAGTAAATCTAAAAAGATTGAAATTCTACCAACCAACTTCTCAGGTCACAAAGGTATGAAACTAGAAATAAATTGTAGAAAGAAAACAAAAATGCTCACAAATACATGGAGACTTAATAACATTCTCCTAATTAATCAATGGGTCAATGACCCAATTAAAAGAGATCAAAGAATATATGGAGACTACTGACAACAATAACACAAAGCCACAACTTCTGTGGGACACAGCAAAGGCAGTTTTAAGAGGAAACCATATTGCAATACAGGCCTATTTAAATAAGGAACAACATTCCCAAATAAATAGTCTAAAGACACAATTACTGAAATTGGAAAAAGAAGAACAAATGAGACCCAGAGTCACCAGAAGGAGGGACATAATAAAGATCAGAGAAAAAATAAATAAAATTGAGAATAAAACAACAGAAAAAATAAATAAAACCAAGAGCTTGTCTTTGAAAAAATAAATAAAATAGATAAAGCCCTAGCCAGACTCATTCAGAGAAAAGGAGAATCTACACACATAAACAGAATCAGAAATGAGAAAGGAAAAATCACGATGTACCCCAAAGAAATACAAAGAATTATAAGAATATTATGAGCATCTATATGCTAACAAGCTAGAAAACCTAGAAGAAATGGACAACTTCTTAGAAAAATACAACCTTCCAAGACTGACCAAGCAAGAAACAGAAAAACTAAACAGACCAATCACCAGCAACAAAATTGAATCAGTAATCAAAAAACTACCCAAGAACAAACCTCCCGGACCAGATGGATTCACCTCTGAATTCTACCAGACATATAGAGAAGAAATAACACCCATTCCCCTTAAAGTTTTCCAAAAAATAGAAAAGGAGGGAATACTTCCAAACTCATTCTATGAAGCCAGCATCACTCTAATACCAAAACCGGGCAAAGACCTCACCAAAAAAGAAAATTACAGACCAATATCCCTGATGAACGTAGATGCAAAAATACTCAACAAAATATTAGCAAACCGAATTCAAAAATACATCAAGAGGATCATACACCATGATCAAGTGGGATTCATCCCAGGGATGCAAGGATGGTACAACATTCGAAAATCCATCAACATTATCCATCACATCAATAAAAAGAAGAACAAAAACCACATGATCATCTCCATAGATGCTGAAAAAGCATTTGACAAAATTCAGCAACCATTCATGATTAAAACTCTCAACAAAATAGGTATAGAGGGTAAGTAACTCAACATCATAAAGGGCATATATGACAAACCCACAGCTAACATCATACTTAACAGCGAGAAGCTGAAAGCTTTTCATCTAAGATCGGGAACAAGACAGGGGTGCCCACTCTCTCCACTGTTATTCAACATAGTACTGGAGGTCCTAGCCACGGCAATCAGACAAAACAAAGACATACAAGGCATCCAGATCGGTAAAGAAGAAGTCAAATTGTCACTATTTGCGGATGACATGATATTGTACATAAAAAACCCTAAAGACTCCACTCCAAAACTACTAGAACTAATATCAGAATTCAGTAAAGTTGCAGGATACAAAATTAACACACAGAAATCTGTTGCTTTCCTATACACTAATGATGAACAGACAGAAAGAGAAATCAGAAAAACAATTCCATTCACAATTGCATCAAAAAGAATAAAATACCTAGGAATAAAGACCTATACTCTGAAAACTACAAGACACTCCTACGAGAAATTAAAGAGGACACTAACAAATGGAAATTCATTCCATGCTCTTGGCTAGGAAGAATAAATATTGTCAAAATGGCTATACTACCTAAAGCAATCTATAGATTCAACGCAATCCCTATCAAAATACCAACAGCTTTCTTCAATGAAGTGGAACAAATAATTCTAAAATTCATATGGAACCACAAAAGACCCAGAATAACCAAAGCAATCCTGAGAAGGAGGAATAAAATGGGGAATTATGCTCCCTGACTTCAAACTCTACTACAAAGCCACAGTAATCGAGACAATATGATATTGGCACAAAAACAGACCCACAGACGAGTGGAACAGAATAGAAAATCCAAACATTAGTCCAAACATATACAGTCAATTAATATTTGATAAAGGAGCCTTGCATATACAATGGGGAGATGACAGCCTCTTCAGCAGCTGGTGTTGGAAAAACTGGACAGCTACATGTAAGAGAATGAAACTGGACTACTGTCTAGCCCCATACACAAAAGTAAACTCAGAATGGATCAAAGACCTGAATGTAAGTCATGAAACCATAAAACTCTTAGAAAAAAACATAGGCAAAAATCTCTTGGACATAAACATGAGGGTCTTCTTCATGAACATATCTCCCTGGGCAAGGGAAACAAAAGCAAAAATGAACAAGTGGGACTATATCAAGCTGAAAGCTTCTGTATAGCAAAGGACACCATCGGTAGAACAAAAAGACATCCTACAGTATGGGAAAATATATTCATAAATGACATATCTGATAAGGGGTTGACATCCAAAATATATAAAGAACTCACACACCTCAACATACATAAAGTATATAATCCAATTAAGAAATGGGCAGAGGACATGAATAGACACTTCTCCAAAGAAGAAATTCAGATGGCCAACAGGCACATGAAAAGATGCTCCACATCGCTAATCATCAGAGAAATGCAGATTAAAACCACAATGAGATATCACCTCACACCAGTGAGGATGGTCAACATCCAAAACACAAACAACAACAAATGTTGGCGAGGATGTGGAGAAAAGGGAACCCCTCCTACACTGCTGGTGGGAATGCAAATTAGTTCAACCATTGTGGAAAGCAGTATGGAGGTTCCTCTAAAAACTCAAAATAGAAATACCATTTGACCAGGAATCCCACTCCTAGGAATTTACCCTAAGAATGCAGCAGCCCAGTTTCAAAAAGACAGATGCACTCCTATGTTTATCGCAGCACTATTTACAATAACCAAGAAATGGAAGCAGCCTAAGTGTCCATCAGTAGATGAATGGATAAAGAAGAGGTGGTACATATACACAATGGAATATTACGCAGCCATAAGAAAGAAACAAATCCTACCATTTGCAACAACGTGGATGGAGCTAGAGGGTATTATGCTCAGTGAAATAAGCCAAGTGGAAAAAGACAAGTATCAAATGATTTCACTCATATGTGGAGTATAAGAAGAAAGAAAAAAAACTGAAAGAAAAAAACAGCAGCAGACTCACAGAACCCAAGAATGGACTAATAGTTACCAAAGGGAAAGGTACTGGGGTAGATGGGTGGGAAGGTAGGGATAAGAGGGTAAAAGGGGAATTATGCTTAGCAGACGTAAGGTAGCGGGGGCACGGGGAGGGCTGTACAACTCAGAGAAGACAAGTAGTGATTCTATAGCATCTCACTACGCTGATGGACAGTGACTGTAATGGGGTTGGTGGGGGGGACCTGATGAAGTGGGTAGTTTAATAACCATAATATTGCACATGTAATTGTAGGTTAATGATACCAAAATAAAATTTTAAAAAATGCAATTCAAGTCACATTATAACCAAAACACAAAACCAAGCAAAACAAAACTGAACAATAAAAAAAAGAATCCAGTTAGAAATAGACAGAAAGCCATTTCACAAAAAGAATATACAGGTGGCAATTAAGCAGATGAAAAGATGTTCGATATCATTAGTTTTTAGGGAAATGTACAATAAGACCCAATGAGATATCACTATACAACTGTCAGAATGGCTTAAAACAACCCCAAAATGGTGACAGCACCAAACGTATGTGAAGATGCTGAGGACCTGGATTACTCATACATTCCTGGTGGGGGTGTAAAATGGTACAAACACTGCAGAAAATATTATGGCAGTTTCTTAAAAACACTAAACATGTAATACCATTGGGGCAAAAATTATACTCCTGGGCATTTATCCTAGAGGAATGAAGACTTAAGTCCACACAAAACTTGTGCATGAATGTTAATGCAGTTTTACTTCTAATAGTCAAAAACAGGACATAACTCTGATGTCCTTCAGTGAATAATTAAATAAACTGTGGGCCATTCATACCAGAAAATGCTGTGTGGCAATAAAAAGGAAGGGACTTGACACAGCAACAACCTAGATGAACCTTCAGAGAAATGAGAGTAGAGAAAGACTGAAGGCACGGTCTTTCTGTAACCTAAACTAAGAAGCCACATCCTGTCACTTTGGCCACATTTGTTAGGCGTAAGTGACCAGGCCCAGCTCACACTCAGAGAGAGGCATCTTCCCAGGGGTGTGAGGTCAGGAGACAGGATCATTCGGGGTCATCCTGGAGGCTGCCTATCGCAGCAATTCACCAAACTCCAAACAGCAAACTTTGGCAAGTCAGAGTCCCTGAGTGCTCCTGGTGGACTTGAGGAGACACCGGGGGAGAAGGACTCTCTGGAGATGGCATGTCCTCCAAGAAGGAGCGTTTGTAAAAGGTGCAGGAGCCCAAGGGCAAGTCAGTACGTGCAGTGGCCGCCTGGCAGACCAGGGCTGAGAGGCAGCAGCTGCCAGCCAAGTAGAGGCACGGCCCCACCTGAAACACAACAGCTGAGGCTGGCAGGGAGCACCCCGGAAGGGCCTTGGGCACGCCCTCCGGGAAAAACCGTCCTATGCCTGTCCCGAGGCCCCAAAGGCCCAGTCCACAGGTACGGAATGCACACACACTTCAGATGGCACCTCCTTCCCCTCCCCACTTTCCCAGGCTCAGCCTGGACTGTCCAAGATTTCAAAGTATGGAGAAATGAGAAACGTAGTAGGAAGGGAAGGAGAAGATATATGGCTTCTCTGCAAACAGTCAGACCGTAGCACAGGGGACGCATGAAGGTGGAGGTGAAGATCCTTTCCGGGCTGGGACTGGACCCTGTGATGAGTGAAAGAGTGCATGACTCGCCTTGCTCCAGGTGAGAGGGAACACAGAGGTCCTGGGACCCGCTGGATCTTCTATCCCCATGGAATTAGTTTCACAGGGACCACAGAGGATGAAAATAAAGTTGTTTTTGATTATATTCTTCAAAGTGTGCTTGTTCAGCATTCCAAGTACAATGAGGAAAAGGCCAGGCCATGCTTGGCCACGCTTTAGGCCGAGGAATTGATACCCTCAAAAGAACACTCTGTTCCGTGGACGACAGCCAGGCACCCCTTCCACCTCCCACCACCCTTTCTCGTAATAGTGTCCCCAGGTCACAGGTGCATTTGGTCTGACTGTGTGCTTCCCGTTCGCCGGGTGTGGGCGGTGTGTGGAGGGAGGCACCAGCATCCTGGAGCGCGCCACTGGGACCCAGCAGGGGTGGGAGTGGGCGTTAGCCTCCCAGGAAGGACTCCAGGAGGGCTGCTCAGGTCCTGGCACCTCTTGCCCCTTCCCAGAAGGCTACCACCGCGGGAGCAGGGTCCTTCCTCGGGGTCAGGATCTTAGTGCTCACGGCCACTGGCTACAGTGGGGCACAGCCTCGGAAAGCCGGAAGCTACAGGTTGGTGACACATGGCTGGCTGGCTAATGTTAAGTGGTGTCCGTATCGGACATGACCACCCCACTGACCTGTCATGGAGAGAAGTGGAGGCTGTATGTCCAGCCCAGCCATGGAATCCGAGTTCTGTCATCCACTGGCCCCAGGCCTTTGGGCAAATGACTCAATCCTGCAAGTGCAGTTTCCCAGATTTACTCCTGGAGGGAAAACAGCCCTCACACCACAGAGCTCATGGGAGGCTAAGTCAGGTGACAGAGGGAGGCACTTAAGCCCACGCCCGGCCTAGAGGAGCATTCAACAGCCCTGCCTCTTCACATAGCCCCAGTGAGGACAAGCCAGGCTCCCTGGCTGAGCTGCTGGTTTCAGAGCATGGAGAGCGGCTGCCTTTCCCCAGGCACCCCTGGGGCAGTGGGCTCTGGGCTTCTTTCCCCTCGTCCCCGCCACCACACCTTTCCCCCATGCTCTCCCAGGCCACCCTTGGCAGGCAGAGGTGCGCGTTCCTGGTGGAGATGTAGACCAGCTCCAGCAGAGGGGACTTTGCTCCCACCAGAGGCCTGCGCTCCCTCAGGAGGGCCACATGACAGGAACCCACACCTGTCTCTGCACACTGCCTCCCCCCACCCACTAGAGGAGCCTGTCCCACCTTCCCTGGGTGGCTCCTTGTCAGGAAAGAGAGAAGCCAAGTCCCAAGGCATATTCCACCTGCTGTAACTCACTGCGAGCCTGTTTCCAGCCATGTCCTGATCGTGGTTGGCAGCTTCTAAAAGGGCCTCCAGGGAGGGCCCCCTGGAATCCACGGTGCTGTCTCTCCCTCACCCTCTCTTGGTTTTTACTTGCTTATTCTGCAGGAAGCCAGCTGCCCACGAGGGCCCCGGCCCATGGCCAGCGAAGGACCGAGGCTTCACCCCGCCGTGTGCCCCGCCCACAGCCACAGAGTGAGCCTGGAGGGAGCTCCTTCTCCAATCCTGAGGGGCCGCAGGCCCGCCAGCACCCAGGCGGAAGATCGGAGACCCAGGGCCTGACCCGCAGAACCTGGGGTAATGACGCTCGGCCATTTAAAGCCGCTGAGATTCGTTAGGCAGCAAAAGACTGATTCCACTGTATTAGATCTGAAGCCGCCCCAAAAGCCTCAGGCTAATCCTTTATTCCCACTGAAACACTCTCATTAACCCAGATAAATACTGCATGAGAAACTGACCTGAAACTTCATAGCTTAAGCACCAATCCTGAGGGTCATACATGGCACCTCAGCTACAAAACAGTTTCTCTTTGATTTCGTTCACAGCCCGTGTGGCATCCTACTGCTTCCTACATCTAGTTTTCTACTTTTCATTCTTTTAAATAAGGGTTGGCTTTTGAAAAATAAAATAAAATACTGAGTGCTTCCTGTTACAATATTCCCAGCCGGCAGTGAATGAGAATGAGGTGTGAGGTTCCGGGGCCCAGGTGTTTATGTGCGCACACCCAGGGCATGCTGTGTGGTTTCTCGGTGACTCACCCCCAGTCCTTTCTCTGAGGCCTCAGGGAACGATTGTACCCGAGGCTGACCATCAACGTGCCCTCTGTCCTCGAGGCACACAGCAGAGGGAGGCAGCCGTCTCTGGCCGACGTGCTGGAACAGCCACGCTAGGCTTTCATTGTTTCCCCAGACTTAGGTGTTCCAGTTTATCCTTTTCATGAGTTTTTTGAATCCCACTTTTTTTGCTGTCATTTCTGTCATTTCCTCCTCATTGTCACAGTGCAAAAGAAAGTGCACAAATCACCAGGGATCCTTTTGTGTCTCCGATCACCTGGGGGTCCGCACCTAACCGACTTTAAATGATTAGTTTTCTGTTTCCAACCACAGAAGAGGACAGGAGAGCCCCTCCTCACTGTGTAAACCACTGTCCAAAGATTATTTGTGCAGACACTTGTTTTTTAATAGTGGTAAAATGCGCATGACATAAAATCTACCGTTGTAACTATTCGCAGTGCTCAGCCCAGCGGCAGTAGCACATTCACATCACTGCGGGGCGTCGCCGCCATCCATTTCCAGAACTTCTCATCCTCCCCAGTCTGTCCCCGTTAACCACTAACTCCCCACACGCGCCCCGGGCCATGGCGCCCACCATCCTGCTTTCTCTATGAGTCCGACGACTCTCGGTCCCGCATACAGTGCCTGTCCTTGCATGGCTGGCTTCTCTCACTCAGCGTCCGGTCCTCAAGGCTCATCCATGTTGTAGCAGGTGCCAGAATTTCCTTTTTCAGGCTGAATAATAATCCATTCCATCTCATATACATGGTACATACATACCATATTTTGTGTGGTCATCCATCAATGGACATTTAGGTTGTTTCCATTTGTGGGCTACTGTGAATAATGCTGGTGTTAAGATGGGTTATTTTCACAGATACCTTGAACAGAAATAATATATGGTTCAATTCCATCCTCCGATCCAGGGACACAGAGACTCCCTCCAGCCCTCATGGCTGACTGAGGAGTAATAGCAAGACCAAGGCCAGGTAGGAGATGTACCTAGTCTGGCTTTCCTCTTCTCCTGCCTTTCTTCTTTCTCCTGCCTATCACTCTGCTGTGGGCCGGGGCGCTGAGCTGGGAGGTGGGTGGAAAGATAGACCCAGTCAGAAAGGGCGTCTGAAGGATGACCTTGAGTGTCTCTCAAAAACGCCCAAACTAAACATGATCAAGTCATTCAAGAAACTTTTTACTTTATTCCAAACTTATACTAAAGTAAATGTTGAAGTCCAAGTCCTAAAGACAACGGACAAGCAGCTGTGACAGCAGCCCAGGTAAGTTTTAAAAATCAGTCGTAACATGACAGCAAATGGCAGTGCGGCTCCAGGTCGGCTCCCGGAACTGAAGGGGGATATTAATAGAAAAACTGGTGAAATGCAAATAAAACCCACAGTTTAGTACATAGTAATGTACCCATGTCAGTTTCTTAGTTTTGATACATGCACAATGATAATGTAAGATATTACTGATAAGGGGTACATGGGAACTCTGTAATATTTTTTTAACTTTTCTGTTAAATCTAAAATTTTTCTAAAATAATTTTATTTGAAAAAAATTAAGTCTCAGAAGCTTGCAATCCTATCCTTTAATCAAATTGATGCTTTTTTCCCCTTTCCCTGCATTTTACTCTAATTATCATACATACTCATTCTTACATATGTAAAGATACTAAACAGACATTAGCACCTGCAGTTTCCATGAACAATGCACATGCTTACGTTTCTCCACTTAGTCCCGTATCTCCCTTTCTTGTCCCCCAGGCCCCATCCTTCTAACACCATCATGGAACCAGGGTTATCGTCCTGGTGCCTGACTCACATGGCTTCGGCATGTCCTGTCCCTCCTCTACAAACGTGTCCGCACACATGCATGGATGGCAAATGTCTGTCCCTGCTGAGTTTTACAAAGAAGTCTTCATGAGATATAAATATCTGTGCAACTTCTTCCCTTGTTTCACGGCATAGACATCCCTACAATTCCATAGACGTGGCTCTAACTCAGTATGTTTAATATCTGAATAATATTCCATAAGTGTATGCAGCCAATTTATCCAAGCATGCAGTTTTGTGCTGCAGCATAAATCACAGCTATTCCCCAGGGCAAGTGGTTTGGCTTCATCCGAGCAGATGAGCAGTGCCGGCCCAGCTGTCAGAACTCCATGTGGGCCTAAATAACAAAGACAGCGTGTGAAACGCTCTTCACATCCTCACCAACAGTGGACTGCATTCATACAGTTTTTGCCAATATGCTGGACAAAAGTTGATACGATTTCCTTATTTTAATTTGCTTTATATATATCAATTATTGGTAGGTACTCCTATGTGAATGTCTGTTTATATGATTCACCCATTTTCTTGTAAATTTTTTTACTTTTGTTATCAGTTTGCCAAAGTTCTTGACCTGTTGCTTATTAACCCCTTGTTTTAGCTAGAATAAATGTTTTCCCAGTTAATCATAACCTTTGACTTTGGACCATCTTGTAAATTAAAGGGGGATACAAACAAAGAAATCCTATAGTCAAACATGTGTAACTTGGAGGGCAAAAATATGAAGTCGATTTTTTCCTTATACTGCACCTGTCAAATCTTTCTCCCCTGTTTAGGTTCCAGAAGGTATGTGAGATGCTATGAGGACCACTAGCGCCATCTTCAGGCGGTGGTCGCCTGCCTGATGACTGCGGACTGAAACGTCCCTTCCAGCCCAGACGTCAGCCCCAACTCTTACTCGAGGCAGGGTTCCCCGACCACCAGGGCCAGGACCGACCCTTGGAACTGGCCCTCGGGCAGAGTGGGCCTGGCCTTTCTCCCTGTGTGGCTGAGATGTCTCGGGATGGAGGGTGTGGCAAGAGGGTGCCGCCTTATCTTATCCTTATCTCACTGGCAACGTTTCAGTGGGATGTTGGTGCCACTGGGTGGATGTGCCCACATTCTGAATCTCTTTTTATAGTGGTAAAACATATATAATGAAATTTATCGTGTTAACTACTTACAAGTGCACAGATCAACAGCATTGGTGTTTCTGTTCGCACAGCCGTCACCACTAGCCATCTCCAGAACTTCCCAAACTGAAGCTCCTACTCCCCAAACAGCAGCCCCGTCCCAGTCCCCGGCACCCACCATTCTCTCCATCTCTGTGGATCGGGTCCAGCTCTTACTGACAGCTCCCGTGGGTTCCCAGAAGGTGGCCCTGTGGCCCCAGCAGAGGCAAGTGCTGCAGGGGCTGCCCCAGCTGTTGGGCACCCTTTCCCGAGACACACCAGGGGGGCCCCCGCTCATGATTTACCTCTGCCCTCAGGGCACCTCTAACCAGCTCCTGACTCAGATTTCACCAAGCCAGGGTCAGGCCCCCCCGAGGGCTCACATACCCAGTTTTCTGGGGGTTCTCAGTCCCCGTCATGTGGCACGTGCTGGGGACGGTGCTCCCTGGCAGGCACAGCACACTCAGGACCTTGGCTTCCTTTCCAGGCCTGGAGCAGGTCTGGAAGCAGCACTCCTTGGAAAGCCCACCCTCTCTCATAAGGCCTGGGCCCTTGGTTCTCAGCTACAAAGAGCCTGAAATCCTCGGAGCCCTGAAAACAGCCACTCCCACAGCTACACCTTCCCTTGTGGATGTGAAGTGAGATTCCAAAGGCCAAGCCCGAGTCAGAGCCAGGTACAGAGCAGGGAGGGAGGTGATGGATTCTTTCTTGACCAAACCCCACACAGGCTGCCCTGAGCTCTTTGAAGCTAAGGCTTCCATCTGGGAACTCCTGAGACAGGTGAGCATCCTGGGTCAGGTGAGCATCCTGGAGAACAGGTGAGCATCCTGGGTCAGGTGAGCATCCTGGA
>JAQQAC010002172.1:67761352-67833411 GCA_029783875.1 Phataginus tricuspis | reverse complement strand
AACAGGTGAGCATCCTGGGTCAGGTGAGCATCCTGGAGAACAGGTGACCATCCTGGGGCAAAATTATGGGCAGCTTTTTCACAAGCGATTGGCTGTCGACAGATTCTGCCACCTCATTGGGCCTGCAGGGACCCCGTGTCCTGCCCATTCCTCTTCATTCTGGTGCTCCAGGTCTTGCAAATGAACCTATGCTCCCATCCCAACCTGCAATCCTTCACTGAAGGCCAGCTGCAGACACTGACCTGGAGGACATGGTGAGAAGGCTCCTGGGACAATCAGATTCAGAGGGGCAGGACAACACCCTCCTTATAGCCTTACAGCACTGTAATGAGAGAAATGTGCTTGGGGCCCTATATTTCGCCCAGGCCTATGGGGATTAACTGAGTCCTTCCTAACAGATGCCATCTTGTGTTGCAGAAGCAAAGTCAAATCCTTCCAGATGACAACCAGTCCCCCTTATAATCAGGCAGAAGGGAGGGATAGTTTAGTTGAACTTTAAATCAACTGACTGGGGGCTTTTCTGTGAAGGGAAGACTCATGAAGCCTATTCTTTGTAATGTACAGATCTTGAGGGTGAGTCTGGGAAAACCCTGAACTTTATGACAGATTAGGGGTGTGCTGAATAAGTGTCACGGCGCTCACAAGGAATTTGTTTCAATGCAGTGGTTGCTCTTAACTGGGTAAACGGTCAGAGGCTGATCTTCAGTATCCATGGAAATGAAGACTAGGACTGGTACTGACTCTGGAGCAATATTAACATCTTTATTCACATCATAGTTTAAAATAAAAATTTAATGGCTATATCATAAACTTATTAGCTTAAAATATTTAGACAACTGCATTTTTATTTTATCCTACTTGTGTGATTTGCCACTTAAAATTATTACAAATGTGTATTTAAAAGCACAGACAAGATGAAGCAACAGTGAAAATGTGACCACCTGGGTCATGACAGCCATGTGACCTTGAGCATGGGTGACCTTGAGCAAATCACTTCACTTCTCTGGGAATGAAGATCTTCGACAGCAAACAAAACCACTGCCCCCTGTCCAGTTGTCAGGGTGATCCAGTGAGATAAGGCGTGTGAAAATATTATGAGTTGTAAATGTAATTACTTGTGATATTATTAGTCATGGTGCCACTAATAATTACATTGTCAACATGATACATTTAACTTCCACCAGACCTCCCAGCCTTGCTGGTAAACACAGACACGTGAAGGTGCCCACCTGGCTGGTCCTGAGGTGAAAACCAAACAAAGCCCGCATTCAGCTCTGAGGTGAACACCTTCGCCTGGAGCACCGCATGTGCTGGCGGCGATCAAGTCAGCCAGTTCACGAGAGGGACCAATCAGGCGTGAGGTTTCAGCTTACCACGACAACGCAGCAGGTCACCCGTCTGCACCTTTCAGCCGGGCACTGACGTCACAGAGACACAGCCTGAGAAATGTCTTCCTGTTTAAAGTGCAGTTTCCCAAAGCAATCAGCGTGCTGCGGACATACTGGGCTTTTCCGGGGATAGAACAGTTCACACTGCGAAGATCCAGTCCAAGCTGGGAGGGCATAGCTACTGACAATGAGAAACAGGGACGGTTTTCTCTCTTCTGCTTCATTCACTTGGAGTGCGAATGGTCTTGCTATGTGTCGACAGTGGTTCATCTTAGAGTTTTCATTTCCTCGTGGGCTTTGTAGATGGCTTGAGAGGCTGGACCTCATAGATTATACAGGGCCATGTGCTCATTTTACAGATGATTAAACTGAGGCCCAGGGGGTCAGGTGACTTAGTAACCTTGAGGCCGCCCTCTGCTCTGAGTCTCTTACTGTACATAGGGTCAGCCAATACAAAGTCGGTATTTGAATTTTAAGAGACAAAAGAAAACAAAGACCAGAAAACCCTGGAAGGCCTGAGTCACAAAGACTCAGAAAGGAAGTGGGAGGTGTGGTCTTGCCGTGAAGCCTTTGCTCTGGTGCTGCGCTTGCCTAGAGCAGTGGTGGAGAGCTGCGGTGCTGGTGGCCGGGCAGCCGGTGCCTTCCTGCCACCTGCCAGGGGAGCTGTGGGGACAGTGTTGGCAGCTGTATTTAGGGCCATGGAGGGCTGGATGGACTGGCAACTTGGTGCCCCCCAACCAAATGGCCTGATGCAAAACCTGACAATGCCCCGTATCCCTCAGAGGAAAATTATGCATACCTTGAAGTTTCAAATCTGGTTTAACTGCACAAAAGCAACTTCCTGTTAGTCCCAGAGGAGTATGACATGATGGCCAGTTGCATTAGGGTGCTGGGCACCCAGCAGAGATGCCCAGCAGCCAGGAGAGGAGCCGGGAAGCCAAAGCCCAGGACGGGCTGCAGGTGCCCGGCCCTGTGGCTGGCCTGCGGCGATCTCACACGGCCGGCTTCATCCCTCCTTTTCCTTATTCTGCGGCCTGTGATGGGTCCCCTTGTAGTTTTGTGGGTGAGTGAGACAGTAGGTTTCTCCCCAAGGTCTGGGTTTTGATTTTGGTTTTTATGTATTAGACAGGCAAAACTTCTTGTGCTTCTGACCAAAGAAAATCAGGGTCTACATCTATCAAAAGGTGTATTTCCAAAAGGCCAAGAGTTGGTCACACTTTAAGCACAGATCATTGTTAACTGAGTACTGTTGGTGGACTCAGGGGGGCAGGGGTGAATCCCCAGGAAGCTCCCTCCTCTGGGAGAACTGCTCTTAACCAATCATGTTACTCGGTTAGCTTTCTGCATACTGAGTTTTCCTGAAGCCAGACATCCTGGAATGGGATACCTGGTCAGAATGGGCAGCCACGTGCCCAAGGAGCCCTGCCTGCTGGGCCAGCAGAGATAGAGCCTCCAGGAGCTGACCGTCCTCACGTGGGGCCAGGGGAGGGCAGGCAGCTGTGGGAGGCAGTATGGCCTCTGCAACCCCAAACAGCCTCCAACACACCAACACAACACTGACCCACACCTCAGAAGGGAGATTTTTATCTTCTGTGAAAACTCCGGCCAGCCAATCACCCTCTGGGCTTTCTGTTAGCAAGACGGCCACCTGGGCAGGTGGCTATTTGGCACTTCATGGAAATTCTCAGTGTTCAGGCCACCATAACACCTTGCATTCCACCAACGGCCGGGGGCGAGGCTGGGTACCTGGACAGAGGAGAGAGTGCACCTACCCCTTCTCACCCTGGAGGGGTGCCACCAGGTTTGCCCCCTACAGAGGCTCTCCTTGTTAGTTTAAAAACATAATTAAACTTAAAAATACAAACAAAACCTGCAGCACCTGTGCTGTTTTAAATACAGACTTGCAGTGTTAGCAACCAGTCCCATTCACCCTCTGGCTGTTCACTGCATGCGCGCTTAACAAATATTTACTCTGAGCCAGGCAGACCCAGATGAAAGTGGGTGCTGTCCTTCCCTGTGGAGCGAGCAGTCTGATGAGGAGACAGACGCTGAGAGACAGTTTTGACACAGTGCCCATGGGGTGTAGTAAACACGTGCCGGGACAATTGAGAGCACCAGGGGGGAACCCCTGAGTCTGTCCAGAGGCAGGGGTGCCAGAGAAAGTGCACAGGGGCCATGTGAGGGGACGTGGGCTCGAGGAGGGACAAGCTGTCACAGCAGCAGTGATGGAAGTCAGGAGGCGGCTCAGGAAATGCTGGGCCTCACGTGTCTTGGAAGCCAGGGCATAAGGCGGCCGGGAGGTGGGCGGCACCTTGGGCGAGCAGTGTGGGCCCTGCCGATGGGCTTGGAGCAGGTGGCTTCAGCACCGCCCAGGCAGAGGCCCTCTTCGGGCCTGGAAGGGTCACAGGCAGCTGTGCGGGAGGCAGAGCGCCCAGGAAGGAGGCTGCACTGGACCGGAAGGCAAAGGCTCGAACCGGGGCCCTCGTTTTGTGTAGACCAGCTCTGATCCCCTGATCGACAGAACAATGTCAAGACACATCTGTAATTAGAAACTTTTTAGAAGCCACCTTTAAAACATAAAAAGAAACAGGAGGAATTATTTTTTATACTAAAAGCAATTTTACCCAATGTAGTCAAAATTTTATTATTTCAACATACAATCAGTGCAAAAGCCACTAATGAGTTATTTTTCATTATTTCTTCCAAACTGGGTCTTTAAAACTCAGTGTGCATCTTACACATATAGTATGTCTTAACCGTGACCAGCCACATTTCTAGGGCCAATAAGCACGCTGGTGCCCGCCGTGTGGGCAGTACCGGTGCAGATATCCCAGCATGCGTCAGAGATTTATATTCCCCATTCCGGCGCCATTCCTCTCGCTGCTGTACTTGCTGAGATTCCTTTCTCGAAAGGATCAAAATGAAAGTGTCCACTTTCAAAAGGCCTCTTATACGGTAAGACCTCAACTGCAAGACACAGGGCTAGGTTGGTGGGAAGTTGTCTTAAAATAAGCGTGCATCCCGCGATTCTCTTTGATTTCCAAAACTTGAAGGGGGGGGGAGGGAATGGGACAATCTGCATTTTAATAAGCACTGCCTCTTGCAAAATGATCCTCAACATTCTTAATGAATGCCTCCCAATAATTATAATTATCCAAAGGTGCTGTGCCAGATTCACTCATGAATGCCCTCCCAGGCAGGCCCTGTTTTGATTGTCTTAAAGCAAAGCTTTTAAGTAATGTGGCCCTACATGGACATGGGTTTGTGTGACTTGTTTCCCAGAAGGAAAGCAGCCTAAGTAAGTCCTACCAGGCCGCAAGTGGGATTGGTTTAGGAGCAGGAATGGAGCACAGGAAATTTGTAGTCAATTTGGAGTACTTCTGATCTCAGGAGGGACACCCGTCGTCTTTTTCCAGAAGCGCGACGCAGGCAGGGGGCAGTAGCAGTCTGATGCGGCTTCTGTGTGTGTCGGCTCCGCCACATTGATCCCCATCCCATGACTAATGTCTCACCCAGCCCAGGACACATAAGTTTGGATGGGGATCTGGTCCCTGGAAATTTGCCCCAGCTCACCCCCTCAAGTCCTCTTTCAGGCTTGTACCTGGATGGCGGATTTCCCATCCCAAGCCCCTAAGGTCTCTAGCTTCTGTCCAATACTCAGTTGTGACAACAGTGTGGTGGGATTTGCATGCATAAGTAACCCTTTTGCACACCCTGCAGAAATTTCACACCCTGTAGAAATTATAGTATTGGGAGATGTTTGCTTCCTTTGACTCAGCACGTGCCAAGCACTGAACTCAATACTCTGTGTGGATGAGCCCAATAAGTCTTTCCTACAAGCCCATGGAATCCACATCATTAATATCTACACCAAGCAGATATGGAAGCCAGGGAGGATGGTGAACTTGCTCTGCATCTCAGAAACACCTGCTGAAGCAGGCTGATTCCACAGGAGGATCCCTCAACTGCTGCATCATATGGGCTCCTTCATTCAGCCAGGTGGATTTCTTGTCCTGTATGGTTATGAGAAATATACACTGCGGTAGGCAGAATTCTGAAATGACCTCCAAGATTCCCACCCCCTCATATGTACTCCCTGAATAATTTCCCCCTGCAAGTGAGCGAGAAGCCTGTGAATATGATGGGGCTTAACTCTGAAGATTAGATTTCTAATCAGTTGACTTTGAGTGGGTCAGAAAGGAGAGTATCCAGGTGGACCTGATCTAAACAGGTGAGCCTAAAAAAGTCTGGGCCCATCCTGAAGGAAGAGAGATTCTAAGTATGAGAAAATCTGTGGAAGGGAGCAGATAGCAAGGACCTAAGGACACCCTGTAGGACTTGAGAGGCCAAAGCTGACAGCCAGCCAGAGAACAGGGACCTCAGTCCTACAGTCACAAGGAGCTGAATTCTCCCCACAACTACATGAACATGAATGAGGACCCTGAGCTCTGGAAAGGAACACAGGCCAGCTGACACCTTGAAGGCAGCCTTAGGAAACCCTGGGCAGGTGATCCACCTGCATTCCTGACCCACAGAAACTGAGATAATAAATATATGTTGTTTAAGCCAGTAGGTTTTCCTTTTCTTGTTTTCCTGCATTTGTTAGGACTTCCAGTATGACACTGACAAGGAGTGGTAAGAAGGGACATCCTGGCTTTGTTCTTGATCTTAGCAAGAATTGAAGTTTTTCATCACTAATTACAATGTAGGTGTAGGTTTTTGTAGATGATCATTAGGTTGAGGAAGTTCCCTCTAGTCCTACTTTGCTGAGAGTTTTTATCATAAATGGGTGTTGGATTTTGTCAAATGCTTTTTCTTCATCTATTGATATGATTATATGATTTTTTATTTAGCCTGTTGATGTGATGATTACTTTAATTGATTTTCAACTATTGAACCATACTTGCATGTCTGGGATAAATTCTACTTGGTCATGGTGTATAGTTCTCTGTATTTTACATTATTTTGATATTTTTTATTCAGGTATAGTTAGTATATAATATTACATTCGTTTTAAATGTACAACATAGTGATTTGAGAGTTTTATACATTATTGAATGCTCACCCAGCTAGTGTAGTTCCTATCTGTCAGCATAGAATGTTAAGAACCATTGGCTATGCTGTGCTTTCACCCCATGACTAATTTATATTATGATTGTAATTTTGTGCCTTTTCATTTCCTTCACCTATTTTACCCGCCCACCCCAAGTCCTCCCCCATTGTAGCCGACAGGCACTTCTCAGTGTCTGTTTATCTATTGTTGTTTTGTTTGTTTTGGTTTGGTTTTAGATTCTACATATAGGTGAAATCATATGGTATTTGTCTTTCTCCGCCTGGCTTATTTCACGTAGCATAATACCCTCTAGGTCCATCCATGTTGTTGAAATTAGCAGGATTTATTTCTTTTTTATGTCTGAATAATATTCCATTGTGTATATGAACCACATCTTCTTTATCAATTCATCTGTTGCTGGACACTTTGGTTTCTTCCATATCTTGGCTATCATAAATAATATGGCAATAATATAGAGGAGCATGCATCTTTTTTAATCAGATACTGTTTTGTTCAGGTAGATTCCTAGAAGCGGGATTTCTAGGTTGTATGGTATTTCTATTTTTAGTTTTTTAAATTCAACTTACTAACATTTTATTGAAAATTTTTGCATCTATGTTCATGAGCAATATTAGTTTGTCGTTTTCTTTTCTTGCAATGTCATTGGTTTTGGTATTACAGTAATGCTTGTCCCATAGAATGAATTAGGAAGTATTATTTCTGTGTCTATTCCCTGGAAGAGATGGTAGAGAACTGGTATTATTTCTTCCTTAAATGTTTAGTAGAACTCACAGATGAAATCATGGGCTTGGTTGTTTCTGTTTAGGAAGGTTATTAATTGTAAATTCAATTTCTTTAATATCTATAGGACTCTTTAGGTAGTCTATTTCTCCTTTTGTCAAATTGTGTTCTTCAAGGAATTGTCCACTTCATCAAGGTTATCAAATTTGTGGGCATAGAGTTGCTATTCTTTCATTATCCCTTTAATGTCTATGGTATTTTAAGTGATGTCTGATATTAGTAATTTGCCCTCTTTCTTTTCTTAGTTAGCCTAGCTAAAGGCTTATCAATTTTATTGATCTTTTCCAAAGACCATCATCAGGTTTTGTTGATTTCCTCTATTTCCTGTTTTTGACTTCATTGCTCTCTGCTCTCATTTTTGTTATTTCTCTTCTGCTGCTTACTTTGGATTTAATTTTTCTCTTCTTTTCCTAGTTTCCAAAGGTGAAGCTTGGATGACTGATTTCAGATCTTTTCTAGTATATGCATCCAATGCTATAAATTGTCCTATCAGTACTGCTTTCACTGAATCCTGCATATTTTGATAAATTGTATTTTCATTTTCATTGAGTCAAAATATTTTTAATTCCTCTGATGTTTCTTCTTTGACCCATGTGTTATTCAGAAGTATGTTGTTCAATCTCAACATGTTCTCTGATTTTCCAGCTATTTTTCTATTATTAATTTCTAGTTTAATACCACTATGATCTGAGAGCATACATTGTATGATTTCTATTCATTTACTTTTGTTAAGGTATGTTTTATGGCCCAGATGGTGATCTTTCTTGGTGAATGTTCCCTGTGAACTTGAGAAGAATATGTATTCTGCTGTTACGGGCTGAAGCAAATGATAAATGTCAGTTATACCCAATTGGCTAACGGCACTGTTGAATTCAACTGTGTCCCTGATTTCTGCCTGCTGGATCTGTCACTTACTCGCAGAGGAGTGCTGAGGTCTCCAGCATAATAGACTCATCTATTTCCTCTTGCAGGTCTATCTGTTTTTGTGTCTATTTTGATGCTCTAGTCGCATACAATTAAGGATGATTATGTCTTCTTGGAGTGTTGACCCCATTAAATAATGCCCTCCTTATCTCTGATAACTCTCTGCTCTGAGGTCTCCTCTGTTTGAAATTGAAATATAGCTGTTCACACTTTCTTTTGATTAGTGTTAGCATGCTGTATCTTTCTCCATTCCTTTACTTTTGATCTATACGTGTCCTTATATATATAATCCTCTTCTCCCTCCCTCCCCACCCGCCCTCCCACACCCCTCTCCTTTGGTAACCACAGCTCCTTCTTGGAGTCTCTGAGTCTGCTGCTATTTTGTTCCTTCAGTTTTGCTTCATTGTTATACTCCACAAATGAGGGAAATCATTTGACACTTGTCTTTCTCCACCTGGCTTATTTCACTGAGCATATATACTCCATCTCCATCCATGTTGTTGCAAATGGTAGGATTTGTTTTCTTCTTATGGCTAAATAGCATTCCACTGTGTATATGTATCACCTCTTCTTTATCCATTCATCTACTGATGGACACTTAGGTTGCTTCCATATCTTGGCTATTGTAAATAGTGCTGCAATAAACATAGGGGTGCATATGTCTTTTTGAAACTGGGCTCCTGCATTCTTAGGGTAAATTCTTAGGAGTGGAATTCCTGGGTCAAATGGTATTTCTATTTTTAGTTTTTTGAGGAACCTCCACATTGCTTTCCACAATGGTTGAACTAGTTTACATTCCCACCAGCAGTGTAGGAGGGTTCCCTTTTCTCTGCATCCTCACCAGCATTTGTTGTTCTTAGTCTTTTCGATGCTGGCCATCCTTACTGGTGTGAGGTGATATCTCATTGTGGTTTTAATTTGCATTTCCCTGATGATTAGTGATGTGGAGCATCTTTTCATGTGTCTGTTGGCCATCTAAATTTCTTCTTTGGAGAACTGTTTCTTCATATCCTCTGCCCATTTTTTAATTGGGTTATTTGCCTTTTGGGTGTTGAGGTGTGTAAGTTCTTTATATATTTTGGATGTTAACCCCTTGTCAGATATGTCATTTACAAATATATTCTCCCATACTGTAGGATGCCTTTTTGTTCTGTTGATGGTGTCCTTTGCTGTACAGAAACTTTTTAGTTTGATGTAGTCCCATGTGTTCATTTTTTATTTTGTTTCCCTTGCTCAAGGAGATGCATTCAGGAAGAATTTGCTCATGCTTATATTCAGGAGATTTTTGCCTATGTTTTTTTCTAAGAGTTTTATGGTTTCATGACTTACATTCAGGTCTTTGATCCATTTCGAGTTTACTTTTGTGTATGGGGTTAAACAATAATCCAGTTTCATTCTCTTGCATGTAGCTGTCCAGTTTTGCCAACACCAGCTGTTGAAGAGGCTGTCATTTCCTCATTGTAGGTCCATGGCTCCTTTATCATATATTAATTGACCATATATGATTGGGTTTATATCAGGGCTTTCTAGTCTGTTCCATTGGTCTATGGGTCTGTTCTTGTGCCAGTACCAAATTGTCTTGATAACTGTGGCTTTGTAGTAAAGCTTAAAGTTGGGGAGCATAATCCCCCCAGCTTTTTTCTTCCTTTTCAGGATTGCGATGGCTATTCAGGGTCTTTTGTGGTTCCATATGAATTTTAGAAGGATTTTCTCTAGTTTGTTGAAGAATGCTGTTGGTATTTTGATAGGAATTGCATTGAATCTGTAGATTGCTTTAGGCAGAATGGCCATTTTGAAAATATTAATTCTTCCTATCAATGAGCATGGGATGTGTTTCCATTTACTGGGATCTTCTTTAATTTCTTTCATGAGTGTCTTGTAGTCAGAGTATAGGTCTTTCACTTCCATCGTTAGGTTTATTCCCAGGAATTTTATTCTTTTTGATGCAACTGTGAATGGAATTGTTTTCCTGTTTTCTCTCTCTGCTCATTCATTGTTAGTGTATAGGAATGCCACAGATTTCTGTGTGTTAATTTTGTATCCTGCAACTTTGCTGAGTTCAGATATTACATCTAGTAGTTTTGGAGTGGAGTCTTTAGGGTTTTTATGTACAATATCATGTCATCTGCAAACAGAGACAGTTTAACTTCTGCCTTGCCAATCTGGATGCCTTTTTATTTCTTTGTGTTGTCTGATTGCCGTGGCTAGGACCTCCAGTAGTGTGTTGAATAGAAGTGGGGAGAGTGGGCATCCTTGTCCTGTTCCCGATCTTAAAGGAAAAACTTTCAGCTTCTCGCTGTTAAGTATAATGTTGCCTGTGTATTTGTCATATATGGCCTTTATATGTTGAGGTACTTGCCCTCTATACCTATTTTGTTGAGAGTTTTTATCATGAATGGAAGCTGAATTTTGTCAAATGCTTTTTCAGCATCTATGCAGATGATCATGTGGTTTTTGTCCTTCTTTTTGTTGATGTGGTGGATGATGTTGATGGATTTTCACATGTTGTACCATCCTTGCATCCCTGGAATAAATCCTACTTGATCATGATGGATGATCTTTTTGATGTATTTTTAAATTCGGTTTGCTAATATTTTGTTGAGTATTTTTGCATCTATGTTCATCAGGGGTATTGGTCTGTAATTTTCTTTTTTGGGGGTGTGTTTGCCTGGTTTTGATATTAGAGTGATGCTGGCCTCATAGAATGAACTGGGAAGTTTTCCCTCTTCTACTCTTTGGAAAACTTAAAGGAGGATGGGTATTAGGTCTTCACTCAATGATAAAATTCAGCAGTGAAGCCATCTGGTCCAGGACTTTTGTTCTTAGGTAGGTTTTTGATTACCAGTTCAATTTTGTTGCTGGTAATTTGTCTGTTCAGATTTTCTGTTTCTTTCTGGGTCAGCCTTGGAAGGTTGAATTTTTCTAGAAAGTTGTCCATTTCCTCTAGTTTATCCAGTTTGTTAGCATATAATTTTTCATAGTATTCTGTAATAATTCTTTGTATTTTTGTGGTGTCTGTAGTGATCTTTCCTTTCTCATTTCTGATTCTGTTTATGTGAGTAGACCCTCTTTTTTTCTTGATAAGTCTGGCTAGGGGTTTATCTATTTTGTTTATTTTCTCAAAGAACCAGCTCTTGCTTTCATTGATTCTTTCTATTTTTTTATTCTTCTCAATTTTATTTATTTCTGTTCTAATCTTTATTATGTCCCTCCTTCTACTGACTTTGGGCCTCATTTGGTCTTCCTTTTCTAGTTTCATTAATTGTGAGTTTAGACTGCTCATATGGGATTTTTCTTTTTTCCTGAGGTAGGCCTGTATTGCAATATACTTTCCTCTTAGCATGGCCTTCACTGCGTCCCACAGATTTTGCGGTGCTGAATTATTGTTGTCATTTGTCTCCATATATTGCTTGATCTCTGTTTTTATTTGGTCATTGATCCTTTGATTATTTAGGAGCATGTTGTGAAGCCTCCATGTGTTTGTGGGATTTTTCATTTTCTCTGGTAATTTATTTCTAGTTTTATACCTTTGTGGTCTAAGAAACTGGTTGGTACAATTTCAATGTTTTTGAATTTACTGAGGCTGTTTTTTGTGGCCTAGTATATGATCTATTCTTGAAAATGTTCCATGTGCACTTGAGAAGAATGTGTATTCTGCTGCTTTTGGGTGCAGAGTTCTGTAGATGTCTGTTGGGTCCATCTGTTCTAATGTGTTTTCCAGTGCCTCTGTCTCCTTACTTATTTTCTGACTGGTTGATCTGTCCTTCAGAGTGAGTGGAGTGTTGAAGTCTCCTAGAATGAATGCATTGCATTCTGTTTCCCCTTTTAATTCTGTTAGTATTTGTTTCACATATGTTGATGCTCCTGTGTTGGGTGCATATATATTTATAATGGTTATATCTTCTTGTTGGACTGACCCCCTTATCATTATGTAATGTCCTTCTTTGTCGCTTACTACTTTCTTTGTTTTGAAGTCTATTTTGTCTGATATAAGTACTGCAACTCCTGCTTTTTTCTCCCTGTTGTTTGCATGAAATATCTTTTTCCCCATCCCTTCACTTTTAGTCTGTGTATATCTTTGGATTTGAGGTGAGTCTCTTGTAAGCAGGATATCGATGGGTCTTGCTTTTTTATCCATTCAGTGACTCTATGTCTTTTGATTGGTGCATTCAGTCCATTTACATTTAAGGTGATTATCGATAGGTATGTACTTATTGGCATTGCAGGATTTAGATTTGTGGTTACCAAAGGTTCAAGCTTAACTTCCTTACTATCTAAGAGTCTATCTTAACTCACTTAATATGCAATTACAAACACAATCTGAAGGTTCTTTTATTTTTCTCCCCCTTTTTCTTCCTTCTCCATTCTTTATATATTAGGTATCATATTCTGTACTCTTTGTCTATCCCTTGATTGACTTTGGGGATAGTTAATTTAATTTTGCATTTGCTTAGTAATTAGCTGTTCTACTTTCTTTACTGTGGTTTTATTACCTCTGGTGACAGCTATTAAACCTTAGGAATACTTCCATCTATAGCAGTCCTTCCAAAATACACTATAGAGATGGTTTGTGGGAGGTAAATTCTCTCAGCTTTTGCTTATCTGGGAATTGTTTAATCCCTCCTTCAAATTTAAATGATAATCTTTCTAGATAAAGTAATCTTGGTTCAGGCCCTTCTACTTCATTGCATTAAATACATCATGCCACTCCCTTCTGGCCTATAAGGTTTCTACTGAGAAGTCTGATGATAGCCTGATGGGCTTTCCTTTGTATGTGATCTTATTTCTCTCTCTGGCTGCTTTTAATAGTCTGTCCTTTTCCTTGATCTTTGCCATTTTAATTACTATATGTCTTGGTGGTGTCTTCCTTGGGTCCCTTGTGTTGGGAGATCTGTGCATCTCCATGGCCTGAGAGACTATCTCCTTCCCCAGATTGGGGAAGTTTTCAGCAATCACCTCCTCAAAGACACTTTCTATCTCTTTTTCTCTCTCTTCTTCTTCTGGTACCCCTATAATGTGAATATTGTTCCATTTGGATTGGTTACACAGTTCTCTCAATATTCTTTCATTTTTAGAGATCCATTTTTCTCTCTGTGCCTCAGCTTATTTGTATTCCTCTTCTCTAGTTTCTATTTCATTTATCGTCTCCTCCACCATCTCGAATCTGCTTTTAATACCCTCCATTGTGCTCTTCAATGATTGGATCTCCAAACGGAATTAATTTGTGAGTTCTTGAATATCTTTCCATACCTCCATGAGCATGTTAATGATTTTTATTTTGAACTCCCTTTCAGAAAGATTCATGAGGTCGATGTCATTTAAATCTTTCTCCAGAGTTGTATTAATAACTGTACTCTGAACCAGGTTCCTTTGGCATTTCATATTTGTATATGGCGCCCTCTAGTGCCCAGAAACTCTACTCTCTGGAGCTTCTCAGCCCCTGAAGCAATGTCGGGGGTTGCAGGAGAGTGTTATTGGTGCCTGGAGGGAGGAAAGAGCTGTTTCCTGCTTACCACCTGCTATGCCTGTCTCCACTGCCTGAACCAGCGAACCGAACACACAGGTATAAGCCTCTATGCTTTGCATTTGTAGTTGCTGTAGACAGATCTTCCCTCTGACTGGCCTAATGCCAGGGTATGGTTTGCAGGTTTGCGAGCCAGGTGGGACTGGCTGGGAGAAAGGCGCAGTAGGCTGTATATCATGGAGGGGGTCCTTGGAGCTGTGCAGCCAGCCAGAGAGCTGGAGCACCTGAAGATCATGAAAGCTCCCAACCTGCTGGGCACAGTGCACCCAGACAATTTTGTCTACTTGTCCTTTCTCCTGAGCAGTAAGCTCTGTGCAATCCTTGCCCCTTTAGTAGCCCTCTTGCTAAGGGCTTCCTTGTTAGGAAGTCTCTCAGACTGCCCGCCTTTCTTTTGTCCCAGAGCAGCCAGATATGGATCCCTGCTTTGCACAAGTGGCTGGAATCTCAGTCGCTCCAGGAATTCTGCCTGTCCTAGCTTTCCAACCCCCTACTCATGAGAGTATCATGCAAGCACCATGAAATGTAAGTTTGTGCTCCCAAAGCAGATCTCCAGAGTTAGGTATTCAGCAGTCCCAGGCTTCTGCTCCCTTCCCACTCTGTTTCTCCTCCTGCTGGTTAGCTGGGGTGGGCTAAGGGCTTGGGTCCTGTGGGGCCACAGCTTTGGTACATTACCCTGTTCCATGAGGTCTGCTCTTTTCTCCAGGTGTATGCAGTCTGGCACAGTCCTCTTTCCTGGTGCTCTTTCAGGAGTAGTTGTATTAATTATATTTTCTTATTATATGCAGTTCTAGGAGGAAGCCTCTGTCTCACCTCTCATACCACCATCATTAATCCCAAACTATGTGTCTTTATATTTAAAGTGGATTTCTTGTAGCAACATGTAGTTGGACCATGTGTTTGATCCACTCAAATGATCTCTGTCCTTCAGTTGGTGCATTGAGACGACTGAAATTCAAAGTGATTATTGATATAGTTGGATTAACATCTATCATATCTATTACTGTTTTCTGTTTGCTGCTTTTGTCCTTTGTTCCTATTTTTGTCTTTCACTCATTTTCTGCCTTTCATGGTTTTAAAATGAGCATTTTATGATTCCATTTTCTCTCCTTAGCATATCAGTTGTACTATTTCATTAATTTCTTTCAGTGGATGCTGTAGTGTTTGAAATTAGATTTACAACTAATCTAAGTCCAGTTTCAAATAATACTGTACCACTTCATGGGTAGTACAAATATCTTATAATTATCAAGTGACCTTAATTATTTTCTCCTGTACCTTGTGTCACTGCCGCCATTCGTTCCATTGATGTCTAAGCACATGTGTACTGATGACATATACATAAACATACATGATCAAGCACATTGTTGCTGTTGTTATTTTGAACAAACTGTTACCTGATAGATCAATTAATAAGAAGAAAAATAAAGTTTTTACTTCACCTTGACTGATTCCTTCTTTGACGTTCTCACTTTCTTCAAGTACATGTGAGTTTCTGACCTGTGTCATTCTCCTTCTCGCTAAAGGACTTCCACATTTCTTCCAAGGCAGGTCTACTGGCAGCAAATTCCCTCAATTTTTGTTTGTCTGAGAAAGTCTTTATTCCTCCTTCACTTCTGAAGGGTAATTTCACAGGGTACGGAATTCTAAGTAATTCTTTTCTCTCAGCACTTTAGACATTTCACTCCAGTCTCCTGGCTTCCATGATTTCTGAGGAGCCGGGTGCAAGTCTTACCTTTCTTCCTCTATAGGTCACGTGTTTTTCCCCTCTGGCTTTTTTCAGGATTTTTCTTTATCTTAGATTTTCTGTAACTTGAAAATAACATATGTAGATATAGTTTTGGTTTTGTGCTGTTTTTTTTTTAATTTTATCCTCATCGGGGTTCTCTGAGCTTCCTGCCTCTGTGATTTGGTGTCTGACTTTAATTTGGGGGAAATTCTCAGTCACTGCTTCTTCAAGTAATTCCTCTATTCTTTTCCCTCCTTCTTCTCTGTTTGGTGTTCCCACCGCAGATGCATTACACCTTTTGTAGTTACCCCACAGTTCTTGCATATTTTCTTCAATATGGGATGGAGAAAATATGTTAATTTGGTATCTGAAGCTGCAGTTGCCAAATTTCCACTGTTAATAATGGATTTTGGAGCCATTTTTTTTTTGCATGCTTTCTAGACCCAATGTTTGAGGCCTGTCTAATTCTCCAATTCTTATGTAGATGCATATCAAGAGAAGGAGAGCTACCAGTTCAATTGTTGGTCCAATTTAGCAAACAAATTAGTCACAGACTCTGAAATGGAATACAGATCTCCTTAATCATATTTTAGAACTTACAGTTGGTGGGATTGATGGTCAAGCTTAGGTTCCTAAATGCCGTGGTGCTGGCCCGCTCTGGTTCTCCCAAATAACCCCACCCTTACTGAGGCTGCGTTTAGAAGAGAAAGGGAAATGAGTGGCTTGTGTTCAAAGATGGCTCCTTCTGCACAGTGACTCTATATTGAAGATCAGGCCACACCTGGAACAGGTTTTGGCAGTGCTGGGGTCTACCCTGGTGAACCACGGCTAATGGCCCGTGAGTGTACATTTCATGTAGAAGATGTGACCGCAAGCAGCACAGGGCTGCTCTGGGCCGGGAAGTCCTGATGGGTCAGCAGCATGACAGTGGGAGAAATGTCACCAGTGGCCATGGAGGGAAACACGGTTCCTGCAGCAGTGGGCTTTGCTTTCTCATTTCAGCCACAAGCCAGGCCTAGAATTCAGGATGCCAGAGTGAGAGGATGCGGGCCGACTTATCTGCCTGGATGCTCGATCTCGTTGATCAGGAAGGTCGGCTTGGCAACCTCATCAACGAAACCTTCCTGGGGCCATGACGGAGACCCCATCGTCCTCCCTCTGTCTGCCACATACACACAGTGAGCAGTGCGTGACTGCTGACCTGAAGAGGGGCAGAGGGCCGGGGGGAGGGAGGCGTGGGCTTGGAGCCCTGTGAGAGGGCCGTTTGCAAGGTCGTTGTAGATCTGAATCCCACTTTAAGAGCCAATGGGGCAAGGCCTGGTGCCCCCATGGCCCGCCTCTAACTGCTGACCCAGGGACTGGCACCCCATTTCTGCCCAGGTACCCATCCCATGGCTCATGAGACAGTATCCTGTCTCCACACACCACTCAGCTCCCCACAGGTATGGAAGCAGGTGGTGAAAGGGGCAAGGCAGAATCTTCTAGAGTCTTCCAGGCCCAGACAGGAAACCGATGAGATCGCTGGGACAGAGATCACCAGGTGGCACTTCTCCTTCTGCCCCTTCAGCACCCATGGTGTACGGGGCCACGCCGCACGCCATGCCTGTGTGCAGGCCTCACCCCAGGCACAGCGTGGTTAGACCTGTCAGCCATGCAGACTTACCCGATCAGCTTTTACCTGAAGGATTTCCACAGCTTCCAATGCTGGAAGGAAGCAGAAACGTAATCTGTCAAAGTCATATGACTCCAAAAGGAAGTGAAATATATAGAACTGAGACTGCAGCCCAGGTTTCTGTCACAGGCCTCAAAGAGTGACACCATGTCAGTCAGTCTGAACACAGCATGCTGTCCTTAAGGGACATGCCAGGTTTCCCTACTGATGATGGCTGGGGACTCACCAAGAATACGGATAGAAAGGGAAACAGCAGAAGGAGAAATGAATACACATCCAAGGGGACCAGCAATGCCAGGCACATAGAAAGTAATTGGTAAGTGGTGAATCTGTTATTTGGGCCATTATAATTTTCCTTAGAGCTCCAGGCCCCACCCACATGGAGAGGTGTGCTCGCTCATGTGATGTGTTAGTCAGCACAGGCCTCCATGACAAAACAGTGCTGGTCCCACAGACTGGGAAGCCTAACCAAGAGGAATCTATTTTTCACAGTCCTGGAGGCTGGAAGATGGGTTTCCTTCCCTTGGCTCATAGGTGGCAGCCACCTCACTGTGTGTTCACGTGACCTCCTTGTCGTGTGCATGGAGAGAGAGCTCTCTGGTCTCTCTTCCTATAAGGCTACTAATCCTATTGGATCAGGACCTTAGAACCTCATTAACCTTAATTATTTCTGTAAAGGCCTCATCTTCAGATACAGTCACATTGGGGGTTGGGCTCCCTCGCGGGGGTGGGGCCTCTCACACACACAGTGCACACATGTACGCATGTGCAGGAGCACAGCGTGAAGCCAGCAATGACGGGCATCTTTGTCTGTACGGTGACATCTCATTCACAATTCATCCCTGTGCTCTAGGGATAACCAGGTCAGCCAGGCATGTACTGTTAAAGAAAAGCTGTCATATTCGGTAAAAATCTTAGGATACGATGGGATTCTGTGAAGACTGCCAACTGGTTTTTCATTCCAAAACCATCTTTTAAGCTTGCAAAATGCAGTAGGGAAAATTATCTTTAACTGTATTTACAGCCTCCTTTGGAGATGCAGGTTACAGAGTGCGGTTTGTGGAAATGACTTTCAGGTCTTGTTCCACCTGCAGGTGCTGTGGGGAAGGGGGATGGGGTGACCGTCTGCCCAGCCACCCAGCACGGGGCCCTTGTGTACTCAAAAGCTGCTCCTGCAGGCCTCGTGTCCCCACTTGTTCACTGTAAGTGGGAGGTCCCAGGAAGGCAGCACTGAACGAGACCTGCTGTTCTTTCTATAAATACATCTGCAGGCCCTCATGCCTGAAAACACTTCACCCTTGCTTCCTGGTTATTTCCATCAAGATGATATTTTTCTGGGAGTGCCTGCCCAGAGACATTGGGTACTTTAGCTGAATGCTGTTGTTGCTTTGTAAGCACTGGCTCCACTGGGCCCTGGCACCCTGAAACCCCACACGTATGTGACTGTCCTTGCGTGCCAGCCACCGTGCACCCCCTGGACACGAGGAAGGAAGCAGCTGGCTCCACTCCCTCCCTCTGGGCCCCCTGGAAGCAGGTTACTATCAGCACTGGTCCTCAGCAGGATGTATAGCTGGGAACATGTGACAGAGCCTCACCTCCAAGTCAGGGGCCTTGACATAAGAGTAACAGGCCATTGAAAACTTTCTGGAAATCGCATACTGGGATGAGACCCAAGAAGGAGCTGCCTTGCATTGGATGACATGGCATAACCGCTGGTCACGAGATATTTAGAACTGATTCCACAGCCTTGTTTGTTCTTAGAGACTGTTTTCGTGACCTGCTTAGCGGTTCAGTGAGCAGCTCCAGTAGGAAACTGCATTTTTAGTTCACCCCAGGGATTTCTGTTTACAGATTACACTGGGCCTGTCATCATCCTGCTTTACTGTCCTTCCCGATGGTCATCCTAAAACCCCCCTGCTGAATGACAGCACTGATGCTTCTGTAGCCTCTCCTCCTGTGCACCTAAGCCGTTGAAACCTGCAAAAATTCACAGAAGTGCAAAAGGGGACAGAAAACATCAGAAGGTAATGAAAAGAACCAAAACTTCCAGAAAACTATATAATACAACCATACAGCCGAGTTTGTGTTGTGTTTAGTTATAATAATGTTCACATTATTATATTAAGACTGCAGTTCTCAAAATTTGAGTTTATGTGTTGAATAAACGCATTGTCACCAGGGCTCCAAGGGTTTTTTAAAGAAAACCTGCTGTTGATTTTCTCAAGCACTCACCAGATGCTATGAATATCCTGACTGAAGAGGCTGCCAAGAAGCAAATGCAAGACATGCCTGAAGTAGAGGTTCTGGCCGAGGTTCTGGGCAGCATGTGCTAGTGAGATGGGCGAGCCCAGCTCCCAGAGGCCGCCCAAACCAAGCCCGCAGGAGTCCCCAGCACCTGGGGTGACTTGGCCACATTTCTCCTTTCCCTTGTAGTGAACACCAGTAGGCATATAATTTAATGAAAAATCTCGTCGTTCTGATTCCTGGCTAGGGAAGAGACGCACACTGCCCGAGCTGCAAACTCGTGTGGCAGGAAGTCCCCAGTGCATGTTTACATAATGCTGGGGCTTTTCTGGTCACTCTAGGACGCGAGAAGCAGCCATGCTGCGCCCCCAGGGAGAGCGGCCTGAACAGCCCACAGCAGGCACAGGCTCCCCTCGGAGGGTTCCCTGAGGTCCCTGCAAAGCCTCCCTGCTGCCTGTGAGATGTGTGGGAAGAAACCCTCTGGAAAAGAAACCCATTGTTATCCAGCATTACCAAACGTAGTTGGCCACAGACCCTCTCCTTTTATTTTGCTGAAACTCCTATTACATCCTCCGAACTAGAGACACAGGGCCCACGGTGGGACTGCCAGCTTCATGCCCCTGAAATCCTAACATGATGGTCAAGTTCTCATGGAGAAGGAACCCAGTGTCCTGAATTTGCCCATGATTTTCAAAAGTTTAGTTTAATTACTTTAAAAAGGAAAGCACTGAACAGCTGAGGTTTATTTTCATAGACACACAAGAAACTGAGACATGCCCCCCACACAGGGTGTGCATGACAGGACCTGGCCAGGGTGAGCCTTGTAGACCCTAACCGCTCCAGCCGCTGTTTGGCTCTCCAGGCGGAGGTGGGCAGGCGCCAGGATGGCCTCAGCTCGGCCCCTGCGCAGCAGCGCAGACACTCCAGAGACCAGTCACCGCCCACCCCGGCTGTGGTGACTCAGCTCTGGAGCCGTTTCTGGGGGATCTGTGTGGTAGTCACCGACTTCCCCACACCCTATGGGTCATGGCCATTTGATTGACTCCCTACCTCCATCCCACCCCAAAATCACTGGCTTAATCAAAGCATGGAAGCACAGTCTTTTTGTTGGGCACCGATTGAGGAGTGAGCATATGACCCAATTCTATCCTGTGTGATTGGGGAGATGTTTCTGGACAGTATTTGTAGATTCAGTGGGGTTCCCTGGAAAAGAACTTGGAGATGGAGGTTTGCATGCAGGTGATTCACTGAGGGAAATTCCTGAGAACAACTTATCCCCTGTCCCTGGGCCCACTGCTGCTGCACCCCCTTTGGTGTGAAGCAGGTCCCTTGGTCTGAGAAGATTTGCTGCAGTATTTCCTGGAAGTCATCAGAAGCTGAGGCTTTACAGGCAGGGAAGTCAAACCCTTAACTGGAGAACAAATCAATTTCAGTCAAGATAAATATCTTCCCTTCTAGGGTGGAAGAGATCTAATGTAATCAACCTGCCACCTGGTGGCGGGGTGGCCGGTGACGGGCCGGTATGTCCAGGCATCAGGCTGGTCTTGCGGCAGAGACAGGAGCTGGGCAGGCCTTGGTCCGTGGAGCCAGACCAGCGAGGCTCGTGCTTGAGCTCCTTCCGGCCGCCGTGGCCGCTCCCTCTGTGCGCTCGGTGGGCCAGACCAGGGGGGCCCACATCAGAGGCTGGCTGATGTCAACGGGCCGGTCCTCTGCCTAATCGCTCATTTATGCCTTTTCTGTGACAGACGCTGTCTGGTCGGTGCTAGCATGGATTCAGAGCTTTTCATGCTTCCACACTCATGAATCTGTCCACCTGTCTGTCCTATAGACCCCTTTGTGCCCAGTCTTCTAGTCACTTTCCCTTGAGGCTCCTGATCGAAAGGCAAGTCATACAAATTATCTGTGAGTCCACATCTGATCTAACAAACTACTTCTTTCCCCTCACATGGTAACTTTCCAAGCAATGTGCTCAAAGCTCAGAGCCCTGGGAGAACTGCCCTCACCCTGCCTTTCAGGGCCACCCGAGGAGGATGTAGGGTAGCAGTTGTCCGCTTTGGACTTGAACACATACCAGGTGAACCTGCTCACCAACCAGATTCTTCCTCCTCCGCCAGCTGATCATAGGAATCTCCCATCAGACCGTGGGCGTGAGCTGAGAGGGCTGTGCATGCGCCCTGGGGGGTAGCTGATCATAGGAATCTCCCATCTGACTGTGGGCGTGAGGTGAGAGGGCTGTGCGTGCGCCCTGGGGGGTGACATGCACACCCGAAAGGCACGTTCATCCTCCTTACTTTTTCTCTCTGGCCCAGCCTGTGCCCAATTCCAGAAATTCCACCCTCATCTTGTGATGGAGTGCTGTTTGGCCCACCTAGCTGTTGACATGGTGAACTGGAGGGAAGCAAGCTCATGATGGGCAATGCTGGCCGTGTGGCCAGGCACGTCACCTCTGTCAGGACCACATATATCTTGGGGGCTGGCTTTTGAATGGTATATAATTCTCTGCTGTAAACGGCATGAACTTGCTCCGTCCTACAGGGTCTGTTCTTTTACTGTGGCCTGCTGTAAACTCCACAAGATGTCTTTTCCCACCACAGATACATCTACACGGAGAGTTGTGTGGCTTAAGCTCCTGGACCTGCTGCAGACCCCTCTCTGCTTTGAACCTTCCTTCAAGCTGCAGCCTTGCGTGTCCCTCTGTATATGGGTCAGAAGACCTTCCAAGACGGGGAATATACTTCCACCGGAATTCCTTGAGGACTACCAGACACTGCTTCTCAGTGCTACAGGATTCAAGAGTCAATAATTTTCCTATTTTAAAGAGAAATCTTGACCTATCCCTGATCTTCTGAACCCTAAAAATGTCACTGCTGTGGTGAGCCTCTGAATCTCCTCAGGGTCTGCCTCATCCCCCAGAGCACGCGTGTCTCACCGAGGTCTCCAGCGTGCCTGTCACTCGCCGCCCATGCAGTCGGTAGGCCCCCAGGTTCGGGTGGTCTGCGTCTCGCTGGACGCTCGTATGACTGAGGATGCAAGAGCTGACACAGCGCCAGAGCAACACTGCTTACAGATCCTGCTGTTCATCTCAGGCGAATGGAAACTGCTTCTGACCTTCCTCCCCGACCGGAAAGGAGAAGACCCTAACCGCTTGCCCCAGAACAGTGGCTGTATATTATGTACCTGAGCCTGTTTTAATCTGCTTTGGCAAATATTGGCACAGCGGTTTCAATCAGAGCTACTGTTTGGTTCCTCTAACATCCCGCAGGAGCTGTCTGATGTTGGGCACAGGTGGGTGTACTGAATGAGGGCAGCATGGCAGTCCCCACTCCGCCTCCTCCAGGTCCTCCAGGTCCTCGGTCATTCTCCCAGGATGTGGTATTGTTTGGCTTTTCTGCCTTGAACAAAATAGGGGACAAGTAGTTGTGGAATTACCCTCTGGCACTTCCCAACATGACAGCTCTTCTAACATAAGCCAAGGACTTGATATGACGAGGACACTGCCAACCCTCCACTTCAGAATTCTGCCTTCAGGGGCCCATGAAATCCCCACCAATGGGTCTGTAGACCCAGAAGACTCACCACAAGAGTGATTTGGGTCAGGAGTCCATTTATTTGCCAAATAGTTCCACTCCAATGAGAAGGGCATGAATGCTTCAGGTTTGGGTTATTGGTGTCAACTCAGGTTCTGGGTCCAAAAGTCTTTAAAATGGCCAGGTCTTCTCTTTTTCCCAGAGAAGAGTTTACTGAGTAAATTTCCAGAGAGCAGTTTGGGAAAGGATCTGCACCAGAACACTTTTTCTGGAAAGGTCTGGAGGGTCCACATTTTTTGGCTTTGCAGACCATGTGATCTCAGTTGCAACTATTCGCCTGCACCATCATAGCCCAAAGAAGACATAGGTGACATGCACATGTAAAGGGTGACTGTGCTCTAGTGATATCTGAAAAATCAGATGCTGGGCTGGATTTGGCTTGCAGGTCTTCGTTTCCCAATTCCTGGACTAGGAGGATGACTAATCTACATGCTTGTTGTGGCTTCCTCAGGGAGATTTTGCCTTTCCTTTAATTAATAGATCTAGGGCTGTGATGTGGTTCAGATCCAGTAACCATGGAAAACTGTGACTTTTCACTGGTCAGCTGCCCTCAGTCATGTACTTATTTACTGTTGATTACTTTTGGCTTAATAAGGCAATATGTTGTGAGCCACCCTTGGAACCTTTCCCTAGGAATACTGTGTTTCATGAATCATCTCCGTAGCTCTCTGCAGGTCAGGTCCCCCACTGCCACTCCAGCTTTGTCATCCATTGTGCCAGTCGTACCTACCTTGACTTTGGCAGCTCAGCACCCCCACCAGCCTGTTACCTCTGGATCCAGTCATTTCCGGTACTGTCAGAAAGCTTGGTTCTGTGACATCTCCTCTCCTGAGCCCCAGATGACAAAGGACACTCATCTCTGAGCTCCCTGGTGATCCCCTTTCACCAAGGCACTTCTCACTGCTTTTGACATTGGAGTTCCTTCCCAGCTCTTCTGTGGAACGTATTTGGTGGTGGCGCTCCCACCCTTATGTGCATGCACCATATATAGAATGTCACCTTCTCCCAGCTTCTTGGTCCCTTCTCCCACTTCCTGCCACAGCAGGCCTGGCATTTCCACTTCTCCTAGGACAGGCATCCTCTTTTTCTCAGCCTCCAAGAGACCCTCTACAGAAGGTCAGCACCATATACCAAGGTCCTTTGCCAGGATGTTAGATCCTGGATGAGGGAGATTATTTCTACATCAATAAATTCTTATCCAACTGTGTTATCCTCTCTTGATCCAATTACTTCAGGATCCACCCATATATATATACTTTTCTGTTTCCTGATGGTACTCATAGGTGAGTATCTCCCAACTTCTGCAGCTCTGTCTTTTCCACCTTTGCAGCCATACTGCATTGTGACTGGGCCGTCGTTATCGGTCTGTTGGCCAAGAGGAGAGGGGGGTAGATCCTGAGAGGAACACGTGTTATCTTGCATTCTCTTCCCTGGTGTGTCCATTCTACTGTGCCACCAGTAAAACATTTAATAACTGAACTGTTACAGATTGGCAACGGCTGCTACCAGTGATGGGGGCCTCATTGCCAGCTGGCTGGCAGGTGGTCTATATCCAAAGTTCATTTTAAATCAGTTTCTTTGGACCATTCCTTATATGACCTCTTTTGGAGTGATTTCCAGGGAAGTAAGATGCTGAGGCACAGTTTTGTATACAAGAGATTTTTGGGGGAGTGTTCCCAAGAACACGCTCTTTAGTTAAGGAGGGAGGGAAACAGGATTGGGCAGAGTGGAAAGTTGAACTCCACATGGTTCCAACAGAGATGTCAGTGCCCTCAGGGAAGCTGGGACAGACACTGGTGATGGGATGCCCCAGGGTTCAGGGCCTGGGAAGGGGCCCGTCCTTGAGCAAGGCAGCCTCCTTCAGATGAGTCCAGGTCCTGGGGAGGCACTCGGCAGTGAGGGCCATCACCAACACCTCTGGGGACTGGAAAGTGAGGTCTCCATCCTGAACAGAGTGTGGGGGTGGCACGGCCCCATGCCTGGTACAACTCTTCACTCACTGGAGGAAGGTACAGCCAGAGGAGAACCCTTCTTCCTCTGGAAACTACTGTGTCTGAATATGGTGCCTAGACTGGCTTACCCACGTTGCCCCTGGAGGGAAGCACTGAGGGTGGCAGGGACAGGGAGAAGCTGTGTCCTGTGGCTCCGTGGAGCTGCTGTGTGGTTCCATTGCTGAGGCTGGGAGGCCCTGTTTAAACTGGTTTGCATGGGTTTTCTCTTTCTTAAAGAGGCTAGCATTGTCACTGCTATACCCAGTTTTAAAATTTAATTTATAGAAAGTTCAAGAGATGGAAAAAATGGAAAAGAAAATAAACAAGACTAATTGAATTTTTTTCTGACTGTGGTCTTGCATCTCAAGGAAAAAAAAAGCTGTAATGAAATGGGGAACAATATTGTCGGAATATATTAATGTTCTTTTCCTTTTTCTGCACCTGCTTGTGCCGACGTCACCTTTCTCTGCCAGGGGCATTCATTTGCTTTGGGATTTTTGAATTTACTACTGTACAAAAAGGAAGAATGAGTCAATGATTCAATATTGAGCCCAGACATCCAGAAAATGATTTTGAAATCCGCAATAAGACATTTATTTTGAAAGCCAAGGATTTTCTATTTTTATTTTTTTATTTTTTTTATTTTCCATTAAGAGCCAGACCTGGGCAATGAGACATTCAAGGTTAGCATTAGCCAAGCATGGAGAGAGAAGGACATGATATAAAGGAAAATCTATCCTTTCAGGTCTTTGTGAGCAGAGATGAGGGAAAGAGAAAGAGAGAAGGGAAGTGGGCAGGCCAGTGCCTCCTGTCACTAGTCCCAAGGTGCTGGTGCTGTGAGGGGGCACGGGGTGCCGGCTGCAGGAGAGAACTCGAGTCAAAGAAACATCCCCCATTTGGAATGCCAGCCACTGCAGAAAGAAAGTAGAGCAATATTGGTGGAGGTGCGCGCCTAAAGCAGGGTCCCTGCCGCCTCGCCCGTGCTCTGTAAGGGACCCAAAGGCCCCCTGTGCTCTGGGCTACAGACTAAGAGATCAGCTAGAGATGTTCACGGGTAACATGACCTGCGACCAGCACAAAAGGCTGATATGTCCCATCCCGCAGACATTCCCTGGGGTGGAGCCCACTGTGAGCATGCGTGGAACAGGTGGGAAGTGCCAGAAAACCTGGGGGTCACAGGAGTCCTCAGCAAGGACAGCCCCTCTCTCAGTGGGGTCACTCTCGGCTCACATCCTACACTGGCTCCCGGAGCTTCCCGGGGGGCTGAGCTCCAGGCTTCAGGGGGTGAAGTGCCTGCTGCCCCCCTTCCCAGCTTCCTGGGACCACCTCTCAAATAAACTCCTTGTACTCTCACATTCTTGCTTCTGAGTTTTCTTCTGGGGAACCTAAACTAAGACGATCAGAACCCATCTCCCTTTCCCTAGTGAGATGGGAGCCCATGAGGACCCTTCAATTTGCTGTTAAGAAAAAGCAGCTTTATTGGTTTGCCGGCCTTGTCTCCAGGCTGAGGCTGAGTCCGGGTCTGTCGGGCTTCCCAGGCTCCTTGGAGCAGCGGCTCAGCGAGGCATCTCCTTACTGTGGAGCAGTAGTGCGGCCCCCGAAGGGCATGTGGGCACCTGTACGGCTGCCTCAGGTGTCTGCTCAGAGCTGACACTGCCCCTTCTGCCCACATGTTGGTGGCCAAAGCACACACATGGCCAATCCTAAAGCCCCTCAGATAGGAATGTGAACTCCGCATCAAGATGGAAGGAGGGCTGGGTATCTTTTCTGTGATAATCCAACCTATCCTGAGGAGGAAAGGAGGGAAAGAACCTTCCAATGAAATGCAATCACCCTCCGATGTCCAGGGTGGTTCCTTCGTGGAAGCGCAGGTGGGTGCCTGTCAGCACCACCCAGTCCCCTGCTGCACGCCCAGGGCCACAGCACCAGACCCGAGACTGCTAAGCAGCTGCAGGTCACCTGGAGAGTGGCAGTGGCAGAAGGAGGGGCCCAATCCTCCTGCCCTGTTACTGAACAAGGACATATAGACATCAGACCTCAAGGAAGTCAGCACTGTCACAGACGGCCACCGCGGCACAGCTGAAATCTGTATTTAGTGTCATCGCTGGCTCCAGGCATACAGCTCCTAAAACCCTTGGACTCCCCAGAGGGACAACAGTGATGAGATGCCTGGTGGGGGCCCCCTGGGTAGCTTCAGGCGGGGCTGGTGGTCAGAAAGCCCGAGGCCTGATCAGAGGGTCGGCACTCCCAGCCCCTCTGCCTGACCTCTCTCCACAGAGGGGACAGATGAGTCAACCACTGATGACCGACACTTTCATCCATGATGCCTCAGTGATGAAGTCTCTGTAAAAACCCCTAAACAATGGGGCCAGCAGCTTCCTGGCTAGTGAGCACCTGGAGGCGCTGGGAGGTTAGGGGGCCTGGAGAGGGCAAGGGAGCTCCATGCCCCTTCCCCACACCCTGCCCTACACATCTCCATCTGACTGCCCTGAGTGGAATCCTTTATAATAAATTGATAATAATAGGAAAAGCACCTTCTTGAGTTCTGTGAGCTGTTCTAGCAAATCATCAAACCTGAGGAGGGGGTCATGGGCACCCCAGTTTACACTGCCAGTTGATCAGTACAGGTGACGGCTTGGGAGTTGTGACTGGCGTTTGAAGTGGGGGTAGACTTGCAGGGCTGAGCCCTTAGCCTGTAGGGTCTGCACGAACTCTGGTTAGTTAGTGTCAGAACCGAACTGAATTGTTAGATACCCTGTTGTGTCCACAGAGAATGGCTTGGTGTGAGGGAAATCCCACACAGTCGTATGAGTAGAGACAGCTCAGACCCACTTTATGAGGCAAAGACCCGTGAACGGAGCTGCGAGAGAAGTGGGCATTGCAAGGCAAGGGGTCCCCGAGGTGGCCAGCCTTCTGGTTTTCCTCCAAAGGATCGGAGCCAGCCAAGCAGCCAGTCCTGCCGTGACTCCACTGGGGAGCATACAGCTGGGACACCGGACTTGAAAGCTTTCAATGAACTGGGCATTTTCTCTAGGATTGTCTTAGGGTCTGACATTTCAGCCTCCTCCCTACCCTGTGCACTAGCGCCGCCAGCAGCCTCACAGGACAGAAGCAGCTCAGACTGCGAGGAGGTGAAGGGGGGCAGCTGGTGATCTGGCTCCCCGACTGCCAAGTGGCATGGCCTTATCGTAGCAGCATCTCAGCCTTCCCGCTATGACTCTGTAGATGGAATTGCTCAACTTCTAATTTGTGCTGGACAAAATTCATGTGAAGTCGTCAAGTAGATGCAAACAAAAGCTTAGCTACTTTAATTTGAAGAGGGTTTGGCATGTTGACACCCCTAACTAGCTCAGCCTGTTCTTTCCATGGAGCCCTGGATGGGAGAGTTAGAAAGGACTGGAGAGGTGGTACTTGGCCCCGTCCCATGGTCACCCTGGGGTAGCTCGTGGGTGCTTCCGCCAGAATTCCAGATGGCACCAGGATTAACTAGGCTGTTGTCAGGAGACGTCCACCTGCAGTCTCTGGGTGTTCCTGCTTCTCATGCATGGCCATACACTGTGATTTATTAATTAATCTCAGGTCAAAATAATACCATGGCTCTCCTAAGGACATTATTTCCCATGCAGTTCTTATGTATACGGTTGACCCTTGAATGAGGTGGGGTTAGGGGTGTCGACCTCTGTGCATTCAAAAATCTGTGCATAACTTTTGACTCCCCCAAAACTTAACTACTAAGAGTTTACTGTTTACTGGAAGCTTTACTGATAACATAACAGTCAATTAACACTTTTGTATATGTCTGTACACTGTATTCTTACAATAAATTAAGCTAGAGAAAATAAATGCTTTTTAAAATTGTTGCAAATCTTCAGAAATGTTTCTAATATATTTGTTTTTAGAAATCCATGTATAAGTAGAGCTGTGCAGTTCAAACACGCTGTTCAAGGGCAAGTGTATTTCTAAAATCGTAAGGCTTTTAATTAGCGTATAATATGATTAAAATGTTTTTAAAAAATATTTCCCTAATGTAAACATTTGTTTCAACTTGCCAGGGATTTATTGATTGTTTATTATAAAAATTTGAAATAAATTCTAACGAATATAATATAGCTATTATACATACATTACCACCTTACTACATCCTGGATACTTAGGGAGGGGCTTGTCATAATATTAACCCTCATCCCCATAAAATCCTCACTCCCTATCTATTATTGGCCTTAGTTTACAACATAAAACAAGAGTTTATAAGAAGTATTCATGATTACAGAGCAGGAAAACTTGAACACAACACTTTGATTCAGAAATGTAGCATTTCTCTCCACATGCATGGAACTCAGCAACACTGAAAGGAACATCCATGCAGAGCTGAAAGTGTGCTGAGGGTTCAGCCCGCGCCCACACGGGAGAAGCCCTGGGAAAGCCTGCAGGCAGCTGCCACTGCTGAACAGAGGCAGTCAGAGGTGGTTAGGAACAAGACAGCCCGTATCCTCTGCCCAGTGTGCCTCCCGCGAAAGACGAGTGAGACAAAGCAAGCCCTCCGCACCCTACTGTCCTTCTGAAATGCTTGGATGTTTCCTTTTTCCGCTGCTCTGGATATAACTTAATTCTAACTTTAAAAAGTCCCACGAACAGGACTGGGAGCCCCATTATCAAATAATTACCTAGAAACTTGGGGCTGTGTGCTATGAAATGAGTCCCCAAAGAACTAAAAATGATTGATGGCAGATTACTTGGAAAGGGTGTAATATATCACTTTTCAGATACTCATATTGCACATGAGGCATTAAACACCAGTGAAGTCCTATAGTAAAGAAACTTACTCCGTTTAACCTAGCACTTCCCAGACTTTTCCAACTTTTTAAACCTTTTTATCTTATCATGCCTGCTCCCAGTTAAAAGAGCACCCTGCCAGACTAGATGGACAAATGGACAGTAGTCCTCCTGTGCCCTATGCAGCTAAGAGAATATCCTACCTTCTCAAGTCTGAGGCCAGCATTACATGTCAGAGGTCCTGTGTCTCACTGGGAGCCTGTGGGGAGACCACATGGCCTGGTGGCTAGAACAGAGGACCTTCGCCTTTGACGTTGGGCCCCGGCACTGTGGCAGCGGCTGCCCCCGCGCTGGCTCCTACAGACTTGCACTCCCTGCTGCCCCACTTCTGAGTGACCCTCAGGGGCCACCAGCCTGTTTTCCATGTGTGTTTTGTCTTTGTGCCCTCTCCTGGATTGACCCTCAGCCCGGCGCCCTTTGTCCCACATTCCACCTGCCTCCCAGCATGAGGCCCGAGGCTCTCCTCACGCACCCGGCCCTCTTCGCAGAGGCCGCCCTGCCTTCTGTGAGGAATGCCCATCTCAGCCTTCAGAAAGGAGAACGGGCCTTTTTGTCTGCATTTGTCAAGGTGTTTTGATTTGCGTCCCCCTTTACCCAATTTCATGCCTTCTTTCAATTATTTTTGAAATTTTAAAATTACTCCAATACCATGACGAAAAACAAACTAACTTCTGTCTTCAACTTACTATGAATCAGAACAACGATTAGGAAGGATTGACAAATGGCCGGGAGACCGACTTGTGATAAAGCAAATACTCTGTACCAAAAGGTGGGTGTAGGATGTGGGGAAACTGGAGTTTGCTGCAAAATTATTTCACTTCTTGGTATACTGGAAATTTTTCCTAAGAGATTGTTGGGAATTTGAGCAGCGGTGCTTCTGGAATATGGTTTGTGAAATGACCCAGCACCAGTTGTGCTCACAGAGGAAGGAAGCCCATGCAGCTGGAAAAAGCTGCCGCCGCTGTGAATTCTCCAAAACAAACTGCTGCTTGGGACAGGCTGCTCATGCTCCAGCCAGGAGCTCGATGCTCCAGCCAATCTCTTGTGCTGAGGTGGGGGTGTTCACAGGGTCCTTTGCTGGGCTTACCTCCTGGGAACTGCGCTCAGAGTCCAGAGCCCTCCAGGAGGTTTGCCTGGCTGCATCCTGGGGATCCACTTCCTCTTTCCCCAATGAGCCTAACCTTTCAAGCCCCTGCTGGATCACGCACCAAGCCCCAAGGGAAGAAGCCAAGGGCTGTTGCTCCATGGGACACCTTCCAAATCTGTTTCCCATCTGTCTGTCCCTGGAAGAGGCAAAATACAGTCAACATTGCATCTGCTAGGAGGGACTGGTTCCTGCATGATGAATTTGCTTAGGAAACAATCATGCCCAATCCATGCCTGGGTTAACACTGGGAGGCTATAAAAATGTGCAGGCAAGTGACTAGGAGCGTTGTTTAAACAATTCCTTCTGTTATTCCCTTCTGCGTGGGGAGTGTGAAGACTTGGCATACGTGGATGAGGTAGGGACAGAGCACTTGAGGGGGGGCCTGCCCTTTACCCAGAAGCATCAGCAAAACCCTGTAGGGGCTATTCTGAAGCAAAGTGAGCCCCAAGCAGTGCACGAAGTATGTGTACCCTGAAAGTAACAACTCCAGAAGTGTAACTGCTCCAGTAACGGCACCATTTCCAAAGTGAAGGGTCTATGTCTATTTTAAGGGAAATGAAAGGTCTTAAATGCTCACCCTAAAACCCCTGGGTTAAAGGTGACTAGGAGAGGAGTGGGAAATAATCAAGCAAGCTTCGGGGACATCGAGCTCATCAGGAATGTGCAGTGAACAATGATTTTAAGGCATGGGATCCATATAGCTTCAAATGTCCAGCTGCACTTGCATTAAGTTAGCGCTGAACTCTATGCCACAGATTTCTGCACCATGGAGTTTTCAAGCAGTATTTTTAGAATCTGGGAGGAAGGAATGTGTAAGGGGGGATAACTGGCCCTAGGGATTCTCCATGTCCAGAAAGTGGCCCGGCTGTGAGGCTTTCTGCCAGGTAAACACCAACCACAGGACTCGTTACCTGGCCTGGGAATGCCTCCCCCAGGAACAGATGCCAGGACCAGAAGCCCGGAAGCCAGTGTGGAGACTCAGTAGGGCCTGATCTTGGAGCACATTCCCTGTGGGGTGCAAGGGAAGAACAGGGACTGCTCGTTAGCCCTGGTGCAGGGTCGGCAGCAGCAGAAAGTGGAGAAACAGCCTCTGGATTTGGCAAAGCCATCTGTCTCCCAGTGTCATGGCCTCATACAAAATGGAACAACTGCACACCCCGGCGGGCCCGCCAGAGAGGCAATGGGTGTGCGAGCATCTGCTCCACAGGGCCACTCCCAGCCCCCTAAAGGGTTGCAGGACGGCTCATAAACATGATGACAGCGGTTCCCGTGAGAAGAAAGTGCAACTGAACAACACACGCACAGCTGAGGGAGCAGAAGGGCAGCCGTGTGAGGCAGAGTGAGCCGGGCAGCCAGGCTCTGAAGCACCAGATGCCCTGGGTGGAGTCCAGGGAAGTGGGAACCCGGGCCACCCATTCTAAAACCTGAGAACCACCATGCCAGGCATGTGTGGAGGAAATCAGGAACTACTCAGCTATGGGATCTTAACATAGAAGTTTGTGTTTACATGCACTTTTATTTTCTAGTGAGAGAATGTAAATACTCCTAAGATAGATCACCTGCTAACCTTCAATGCCATCGCTAAATTTCTGGAAAGCCATGGGAAAATGGAACCATGATCAGACAGTAATGGATTTGAAATTGTTAATAGTTACTAAATATTTACGAAAGGTCAGCATCTGGGCTGCATGTGGCTGATCTCATTTCATCCTGGAGGCAGGCATCATGACCACTGCCGTTTTAGAGATGAAGAAACGAGGCCTTGACTATTAATTTCCCCAAGGTAATGCAACAGGTCATTGCAGTATTAATCCCCGGGCAGTCTAGCTGTAAAGCAGTTCTAAGTACCAAAACCCCAGCTCAGCCACACTGCAGGAGAGACAGTTTCCAGATGCAAAACCCATCAGGGTCTCGGGGGAAGTGCCACTGTTCCTATTTTTAAGCCAAAAAGACAGGAAAAACCACTGTCAAGGATAACCTTTCTGCTATATTCTGTGCATGTTATATTTGCACAATTCTTTGAAACAGGCGTTACTCTGTAATTTTATAGCAGTTGGCATATTTTTGACATTTTCTTAAAAATCATCCTCAAGGAAAGGCATATTCCCAGAACAGCTCATTCAGGGAAACATCTGCGTTCCAGCTCCGCACTGGTGGCGGGCCCCTGCGTGAGCTGCTTAGCGTGGCCCTTCTTTTTCCTCCTTGTCATCTGCATCGCCCTCTTCACCTTATTTCAGTGTATGTGTGTGTATCTTTCACAACATAAACATAAAAGAAATCAACTCACTTCATTTCATGAAGTGAGTAAAAGCCAGAAACCAAACAATTTTTAAAAATGGGAAGATAACTGTAGATACCTTTTAACAAAGAATGTACATATAAGAATCTTACCAAAAAAAAAAAGAAGAGGTCAAATTATGTAGCTCATTATAAGGGGAGCTCCTGGTGATTAAGTCAGACATATACGACGAGAAATACAAGGTTAGGAAATGTGTCAATATAATGCTCCCCATCAGTAAGTAAAATGGTATAGTGACATCATGCAAACTCTGAAAAAAACTGAAATATACTATTTAATGCTACTTTTAAAAATGTTCAAATTATGACTCTAGGGAGCCACTCTTAACATAGCAACAATGAACGAACAGGTGAAGCTAATGGTCTATCCTTTCATCCCATAAATGCATATTAAGCTCAAGTCCATCGCAGGTGCTCAGGACACATCTGGGAGCAAAACAAAGATCTCTGCCACGTGGGGACTACATGCCAGCTGTGGGGAGTGAAGAGAGACAGGTGACAGACCATAAACACATTACACACGTGAATCACATAATATTGCTATCAGGTATCTATTGCGGTGTAACAAACACCCCCAAACTTGGTGGCTTAAAAAAGCAATATTATTGCCACTCATTTCAGTGGGTCGCCTGGGCCCCTGGGCCGTTCCTTCCTCTATACTCCATCAGTGGGGCAGCAGGTGTCAGGGGCTCCCCAGCCCTGGACGCCCCAGGGCCTCTCTCATGGCCGCCAGGGGTGTGGGCCGGCAGCACGAGCTCCGCTGAGGCTGTCCAGTGGAGGCACACACACGGCCTCCATGGGAGGCTGGCACTTCCTGTGGGAAGGAGGCCGGCTTCCAGCAAATCTCATTCTTCCAGCAAGTCTTTCATGAGGGAGGAAGCAATAGCCAGCAGTCCTCTTCAAGGCTCAACCTGGCACTTTATTAGCTGTATTTTATTGGCTGAAGAAGTCAAAGACCTAATCCAGGCTCAAGGATAGAGAGATGAGCTGCCTCTGAATGGGACACACAACCCTTAGGAGAGCAACAGGTGCCGCCACGGCAAAAACTGGAAGAGAAGGGCAGCCAGAGGAGTCGAGATGCAGATGTGGTTTTGAATGAGGTGGTCAGGGCTGGAGACAGTGTGTGGGCGAGACAGGAGGCACTGACCCAGGAGTCCTGAGACACGCGGGAAAGGGCACTGCCGGCAGACAGGATAGGTAGGACCAGCAGGGGCCTGGGGGCAGAGCAGAGGCGCAGTAGGAAGGTGGACGTAAGCTGCTGCACGGTCCGGAAGTGGGGGCCAGACTGTGTAGGGTTATTGGCTAGGGGTCTGTTTCAGGATTTTGAGCAAAGGAGTGAAGTGCAGAAATCCAGGTGAGAGGTGACCCAGCAAGGGTGGCGGTCTTGATTTATGCAGGGAGAGAGCTGAAAGGATCGACCTATTCTCAGTTGGGGTGAGGGTGAGAGAGAAAGCTCTGGAAAGAATGCAGCCGCCATCAGCAAGACAGGGACCCAGAAGATGGAGCAGGTGCGCATGCGGCAAGGAAGCCCAGCGCCAGCCTGGTCATACAGACACACACCAGAACTGAGAGGATGAGAAGGAGGCTGGACAGAAGGCTCTGCAGGCCTGGCTGGGTGGGGCTGGAGCCACAGACCACGGGTCTCTAAGCTGGAAAACTTTCCGTGGGAGTTCAGCTCACACCTCCTCTCTGTGTGAGGAAGCCCTGCAGGGAGAGCTTTCTCACTGACAGCTGGGCCCCTGAAATCCTCCCAGTCTGTGACCCTCAGGCCGCTAGAGACCAGTCCTGAACCCACAGGTGCCCCAGCCATGCCCCCTAGCTGCCCTAGGGTGGGTAGAGTCATCATTGACCCATCTCACAGGCTCCCTGTCTCTACCCCAAAACACGGGGAAGGATGCTGAGGGTCACCCCATGTTTCTGCTGGAACTCCGGAACATTCTGTGTTCCCAGCAGAAGAGTGGCCTCCTGGGAGAAGGGAGGTCCTCCCACCCTCGCTCAGTGTCGCAGGTTTTCTCCTCAGTCCCCTAGAGATCAGACCCCTCTTCCCAGGCAGACACTAAGCTTCGAGGTTTCTGCTCTGTGTCAGTGAGACCAGGCTCCTCTGGTGCTCACCATAGGCTTGCCCTACTGCGTATCACATGCCCAGCTGAGCCGGGCCCTCTCCTCTGACCCTCGCCGTGGCTACAGCCCTGCCTTTGTGATCCCTAAGTCCCCCCCAAGGAGGAGTTTACAGCCCAGAACCTGTAGACTCATTACTGTTAGGTTGGAAGATTAGGTATCGATTATACATATTCCCCATTTACTTATTCCTCTACACTTTCCTGGTGGTCTGTGAGCTTGTGGTGCTTTCACACTTGAAAGAGAAAAACACACTACAGCATCCCCCAAGCGGCACGGGCGGCATCTCGCCAAGAGCTCCCGGGCGCACAGACAGCCTGGACCACAAGCCACGCCCAAGGGAGAGTCCAGGCTTGGAGGAGGTAGAAGCATTAGCGAATGCTGCCTTTTTTTTTCTATTAAAGCATTCTTCTTGACTTATTAAGTATTGTGGTGAGTAGCACCTGAATGAGGGTTTTGTTCACCAGACATTTCTCCCAGAATTGAAACTGCCTCCAGTCTTTTCCTCGGAAAGTACGTTTGTATGGCAATGTTCACTGCTGAGCTGATGCCTGTCGCGCAGACCTGAGCAGGAAGCGCAAGGTTGAAAAGCAAGGCTCTATTCGCCACTCTGCATTTTGTTCCCCAGATTCTCCCAAGCGGAGCAGACACATTTACTGGTCAGACGCACGCAGCACTTGGCCTCTCAGCCTGCGCATTCCTGCAATGCCAGCAGCACGTATGCCGCCTGGTTAGTTCAGTATTTTGGTCTCAAAGCTGAGGCACATGGCCTGAATCCTTTTCTCTGGCACTGAAGGCCTGCCACCAAAGGCACATTTGGGCAGTGTGATTTGGGTGAGGTCTCAAATGCTCCAGTCTCTGGAGGGGCAGCACCTCACAGATGAGAAACAACCACCCAAAGGTGAGCAGCGGCCCCTCCCCCCGCCGACCCCATGAATCCGGGCCCTGGAGTAAGGGTCTTAAAACATAACACCTGTTGTAAGTGAGCAGGTGTGATGGGCCTGCAGTTGTGGGGCGCTGTTACATATCCACTGGTACCAACAAACAGGGGTCCTTGACAGCCTGACAGGTGAGGATAGGGTGATAAATGGATTTTGTTACAGCTCCTGCCACCTCAGCAGAAAGAAACTTGGCACAATCTAAAAGGATCACTGCAGGCAATATGAGAAAAACAGCCATTTGCCCTGGTTGACCAGTGTCTTGGTCTTGTTCTACTGGGTTTCTATGTTCACCATAAGTGCTGGACAGTGAGCAGTTCTGTCTCTTGTCCACATCCCCATCAGATGCCACAAGCCCACCCTTCCCACTTTCCTCTGCTTCAGTGACTACGACAAAAGAATGCACCCTGGAATGACATAGCTAAGCGTTTAGGCCCCTGGCATCTGTGGTCCCTCCCCGCCAGGATCCTCATTTGCACAAATGTCGACCAAGGCAAACAACCAGCGAGGGGCACTAGCCAAGGTGAGGGGGCTGATGTTAAACCCAAATCATTGGTAATACCTGGATGTTCAGCTTGTCTTGGGAACCGGAGTAATTATTTTTATTCATTCCATCATTGGTGGAAATTTGACTGGACAGCTTTCTTAATGAAAACATTTTACTGAAGAATTTCTTTTGTAGCAGAATCCTGGATCCACTTCTGTGCATGCTGCAAACAAACCCAGCCAGGGCAGTGTTGCAAGGACAGACAGGGACTCTCTGGGAAGGGTCTGAGCATGTTTTCAGTATCTCATCTGCTACTTGAATGCAGAAGTGGAAAACCCAGCAGAGTGGCCATGGGGTCACAAAGAACTAAGAGACTCAGCCCTGAGGAAATGATCCAATAGCAGCCCCAGGTCCGTGGCTAATGCAAAACATCAAAAGGCACCCCAATATTCAGTATGGCACCCCAACACTCTGATGCCCGGGGTCTTCCAAAGAGGTGCCCACCCCTGTGGCCCCTATGTTATCAGGGACGTGTCGCCTAGACCAAGTGACAGGGCAGCCCTGTCGTCCTCGCACTGTCCTGTCATTATTGGTTCATTAATTACTGTTTCATTAACGTTGACACTGAAAGGCTCTATCCTCTCATTTAAGTTGTTCCCTCTTCCCTGTGTGTCTTTGTCTCCATACAGGAAAATTAGATCTTTTATTATGTTTTTAAGCCTTTATTTTAGTTTACTCTTGTAAAGCTAAAATGAGGGGAAATTCAGCAGACACCCTGCCAGACCCTGGGCTCTCCACCACAAGAGTAAAAGCACCCTGCGATCTCACCCAACCTTCTGACACACCCATGGTTGGCCCAGGGCCCCGGTGATACCAGGGAGCAATGAGAGGCTGGAGGATTATGAGGCAAAGGGTGTACTGGGCGCCGTGTTTGATCTTGGAAGGTCAGGCTGTGCGTATGAGGAGGCAGAGGGCAAGCTGACGCTTCTCAGGCTCTTCTTGCCGGCCCTGAGCTAGCATGTTCCAGGAAGCTGGTTTGTTATTTTGGCCAGTGTCTGTTTGTCATGATGCATCTGGGGTCAGGTTTCCCGTGGCACGGAGTGCTGACAGTTCCTGATATTTACATAAACAGGGCTTCAAATATTGACTAAAGGTGTAATGTTGGAAAGTGATTTCAGCCAGTGGGGTTGAGACAACAAATGAAGTTTATGAGGACAAAAAGTTGGGGAGAACGTGGTCTGTGGTCAATTCTTTGAAGCCACGTGTGAGAATCAGCTGTCTGCATTTTTCTTCGATGCAAAATATTTGAAGTTTCAAAAGTCAGAGTTAAGTGCCAGCCAAAATGCTTAGGGATGACCTATCACTTCTAATACACTTTCACGGTTCTGCTACATCCTGTAACCACAAATCAAGCAAGAAATTACTTTTTTTTCTGCAAAAGATAAATTAACTACTGCCATTTACCCTTCCTTATTTTTACAGAAATTCTTATGCAAAGTGATTAAAGAGATAATGTGGGCATGAACCCCAGGCAGCACAGGTACACAGGAGGCACTCCATAAAAGCCAGCTCCTCTTCTCTCTTTTAAAAACTGAATATGTCCAACCCAATGGTGAAATAGCAGAAAGTAATTCGCCTTCAGAGTCACACTGAACTAAACCAGCCAACAGAAAAAAAAGAATCAAGGAAACAAACTTTGTAAATATTATGGCCTATTTACACAACAACAACATAATTCACTTCACTTTCAAAGAAAAAAAAGTTAAAATAACACCATACTCTCCTTCACAAGAGCCCTAAGAACCTGACGACTCAAATGGCAATCCGTCTCACAACAAAGGGTCAGAAAGAGGCAACGTCCTTGTCCACATTTACATGTGGCCGAAAGCACACGCCCTGAGGGTGCCCAGTTCAGGGCATGACTCTGCCACCACCTTTCCATCAGCTGCTGCTTCTGGGACATGACGGTTACCTACGAATGGGCCTGCACCAGGCAGGGCCTCCAGACAGCACACCATTCGCTGGCGTTCCCAGTGGCCTTCCCTTGGGGATCTCACAGGATTCCCGGATCCTTGCTTGATTTTCCAGTGACTTCTGCCCCTCCTTAATCATTGTCACTTTCTGGGCAGGAGAGCAGGAATGTGTTCTCAGCCCCCAAACACAGCTGTCAGCAGCCGCTGGAGAAGCGAAAGCGTGCTTTTGAGAACACCACGCCCCCGGGGACGGAGCCCGGAGGTTTCCTTGACCCTGCAGTCCTTTACTGGAAAGAGGCCGCAGAAGCCTGTGTGTCCTTCCCTGCCTCTGGCGCCACCTGCCCAGTTGGCTTCCCCTGGGTTGGACCAGACCCGAGGCAGCCTGCTTGTGCACACGTTGGGGTCTGGCCCACTTTCTGGTGGGCAGTGGGCCCTCAGACCTCAAGGTCAGACAGACACACTGTCGGGCCACAGCCTGACCGCTCTGCAGGGAGAGGGTGCGCGGCAGCCCGAGTGGATTCCCGTCTCCAGAGTGGAAGCCCGCTCTGGCTCTGGCCCAGCAGCAGCAAGGAGAACACCCGGCCCAGTCTGAGCCCGCAAGCACCCTGCCAGGCAGAGCAGGGCCTCTGAGTCACAGAAGGCAGCTAACGCAGGCTGGCAGGGCTGCAGGGCCCCTGGACAAACCGGCTATGCCAGTGGGTCCCATGACACGGCCTCTGCCAACTCAGAGTAAAAACAGATAATGAATATTTATAGTGTGTGTGTGTGTGTGCCTGCATATACACACACAGACACATGTATTTACATATAAATGTATATATTTAACTTTTTATTGTTAACTATGCCACAAGTACAGAAAGCTGCATAAAACAATATGAAGAGTAGTGAAGTAGTGTAAGGCAAACATGCTTGTGACCACTGCCCTTGACCCCCAGGGGCCGCCCCTAAGTCACCCCCTCCCCTCCTGGAGAGCCCACAAGGCTGTTCACTGATCTGTGCTCTGGGACTTCCCTTGTAGCATGGTCACCCACATATGCCCCTATAAGACAGCATTAATTTCGCCTTTTATTTGTTTTTGGCTATGCCTTACAAGCCCCTGAGCTCCCACACTAGATATAAATGCACATAGATGCGTATGTTTATCTATGCATGTCTGCACATATCCGTTACTGCATGCACAGACACCTTACCGGGCTTAGGGACAACTAGGGCCCCTCCCCAGCTGCTCGGCACACTGTACCTCTCAATGTCATGAACAGGATAAGCAGCAGTTATAAATTATACCACAGTTTGACAAAATAAAACTTCATATGGGATCTCAACTTTGAACTCTGAGAACAATTCCCCTAAATATGTACTAAGCCACACCCAAAGCCCCTGGAACCCCCATATTGCCCCCATCCACCACTTGTGGATTTCACCCAGAACCCAGGGAAATAATCTCCATCTCCTACCAACCCCCCAATTTCTTCAGGACAGAGGCCAGTGTCAGGGGCTCCCCACCCTGCAGAGCACGACCAGGCAGAGACCCTGGGTCACCTGGGCTGGCTTATGTCCATTTGTTCAAGCTGATGGCCAAATAGTCATGAATTTGAGGACCAGTTGTCAGGCCTGGCCATTATTAAAAATTAAAATAAATAATATTAAAATAGAAGGCGATAAATGCTCATGACTTCAGGTCACTTGTGTCAGCTGGGAGCACCTCAGGCTAGTGACTGCTGCTCCCCTCTTCCCGACTCTGTGTTTGGTGGCACTGTGTGGGCAGCCGGGACTCGGCCGCACTGGAGTACCCCAGGACCACTCAGACCACACCCTGCGTGGCGACCCCAGAGCAGCCAAGATGCAGTCAGAGGAGGGGCTAGAGGGACTGGGAGATGGACTCGGAAATGAAGCCCAGCAGGTGGAGATCACAGAGGCAGGATGTGGCATCCCTGCAGTGGCGAGGCCCTCAGCCCGAGGGGAGCAGCAGCTCCCTGACGTGGGACTGGGCGTCGGACGCCTGAGCGGCCGCCTTACCACCTACAGCTTAGGGATAAAACACACATTAGAGTGTTTTCTCCCCTATCAGCTATTCCCTTAGCCAGGGAAAGGGCACATGTTTTCAATTCAGAAAATAGAGACTATTACAAATAGAAAGAGCAAAACAGTCCCTGGAAGTCACCCTCACTAGCATTTGAGCGCCTCAGACGCGGCTTGTTTCTGTCTGAGATGGCGCAGCTGCCCCTACGGCTCTGTGGCCTTCAGGCTCTGCCCTTTCACTCTGGGAGCGAGACAAATGGTGTGATCCACTGTTGGCTGTTTTCTGCCAGACGTTCTGTGTGCTGGGCCCAAATGGACTGGCTGTCAGAACTCACCCTGGGTTCATCGTGCTGGATCCTGGACAACTTTGGAAGCATGTTCAGGGAACACTTGGTTTCATCGGGGCTTCCCACAGCCCAGTAGCCTGCGCAAGACAGATAATTCAGACGGCAGACCCCAGAGGGGGCTGAAGGCCCCAGAGCACCCCAGAGGGGCTGCAGCGGGCTGGGTCCAGCGGGCTGGGCAGGATCCCGCAGTGTGCACCAGGAGACGTCAGATGCAAACAACGTAATGTAAAACTAAAACCAGGTTTCACACTGCAGCGATCGAGATGTCCAAGTAAAGCAGTGGCTCTCCAGCAGCACTGTGCAAATGACCCTCTTGGGGTGGTTTTTAAAATGCAGGTTCCTGAGCCCCTCCCCCAGTGGTCTGAACTCAGTGACTCTGGAGTGAGGCCACCGTCACGGACCAGCCGCTTGCTTTGTGACCTGTGTGTGGGACAGGGGCGTCATCCGGCCCCCAGGGATACCGGTGCCCATTGTTATTAGTTTTGCAGGGCCTGTGATGGTCCGGCGATGTGTCACATGCTTGGCACATAAAAAGTGCTCAGATATGTTGAATTTGTTAATGTCATGAAGCACCACATGATTCTCAGATTCAATGGGATTCTTTGCTCTGTTTATCCATCGCTCTGCAGCCTGGCCCCAGTTCTTGGATTGATCCAGTACACAGATTTCGGGAGAAATCTGGTCGCATCTGTGTCTTTGCCGGTCTGTTGCTCAGCGACAGCCTGGACCCATGCCGCTCCCCCAGCCACAGCTGAGTGACTTAGACCTGGCCTGTCCTCTGCCCCCTGCCACAGCCAGGGGTGTGTTTCGTGATGGGGTAACAGGGGCCCCAGTACAATACAGTCATTTCACTGAGCGTGGATTTGCAGCGACCCTCCTCACTCCAGCTGACCGAACAGGGAAAGCACTTATGAAGCGGGATTAGGATGCGTGTGCCCCTGGGGCCAGATGGGACGGCTCCGGGCTCTGGCGGCCCAGGTGGCCCAGGTTTGAGGTGGATGCTCCTGTCTGGCCGTGCCCCTCGAGGCATGCCTCTTTGCACCCTGCTGGGAGGGCAGGTCACAGCCTCCTTCCGTGGAGGTCAGGCCTCTTCAGAAGTTATGGGGATGGTGCAGTGGGGAGCCTGCCTCTGTCCTGAGAAACGAACTTTGGGCTCCCCTGGCCAGGGCTCCTAACACACCAGAGTTCTGAGTGTGGAGAAAGCTCCTGAACGAGCCGATGCCCCAAGGCCTTGCTTCTCGCCTGGCCCCGTCTCATCTCCACCGCATCCCATCCTGGGCAGAGAAGTCAGCACCCCCTCAGAGACACAATTTGCTGACCCCACACCCTCTCAGATGCTGACCACAGTGGAAAGTGTCTCTCATATGGCAAGTAGCTGTGCGAGCCAGGTTCCTGGGGAAGCCCTGAAGGCCTCGGGAAGCAGCTGACACATCCTCAGCCTCCCTGTCTTCCCAAGTGCCATGCATTGCCCAGCCCCGGGCTCTTCTCTTTCCAAGGTAACCGGAGTGCCAACCTGCTTCCAGCCACCGGAGATGCACCCCACCCAGGACTCCAGATCTGTTAGGGGATGCAGCCCGCTCAGATCACATGTTCCCCCTGAACCAACCTTTGGGGCACCAGGCAGAGACCTTAGCCAGCTGTCTCAGCCCTGATCCCCTCTCTGCTCAGCAGGGTGACTTGGCAGCTCTGCAGGGGCCGTGTGGGGTGTGCACGCAGCCCCCCAAAGAAAAACCGGGCACTGCTGCAGGGGAAGGGTGAACAGATGCTGAGACCATGGACAGGCTCACACACGCATGCTCACAGCCACACACAGACTCAGACACCATGATGCTTGTCCTCAGGCCCTGGGCACTGCCCAGGTGCAGGGCCCCATGGCAGTGTTAGGGACAGAGGGGCATTGTCACCAAGGGTGAGCTTGGGGCTGGCAGCTCAGCAGTCCCTGAGCAGTGCCCGCTAGATGTGAACAGAGGTACTGCATGTTTCTGGGTAAAGAGAAACAGAAAAGAGCAGGGACAGTCTGGCCTGCTTCATCTCAGATGAGCCTGGAAAGTCACAGCAGGGACCCCAGCATGCATCAGGGGACCACAGCCCTAATCTGGGTCCCCTTGGCCTGAGTGGGGACCAAGCAGCCCTGAGTGGCTGCTGTGTGTAGGGGGCAGTATTATATCCACCTCCCCTGAAGCAACCCCCAAGATAGGGCATATGTGAGTGTTAGTCTAGGAGGTGGTCTTTGGAGGCTCAGGGGAGCTGAGGGGAGAGACAGGGACAGAGATGAAGCAGGGAGCAGGTGGTGCATTTGCTGGGGCCTTGCAAGCCAGTTGTTAAGCCCAACCATCATTAAAAATTAAATCATATCAACAGAAAATGACATAAATTATATCAGAACAAGGGCATTGCTAACACTCCCGGCTCCCTACATGTGTCAGCACGTTTCCTATCAGCCAGTTCCTGGGGTGCCGGGAGCCCCAGCTCTCCTGCCAGGGCGACTCTGGCCAGTGCTGGCACATCTGCTTGTGGAAACCTGTGAATGCTGAGAATCAGGGCCTTTGCGCTTTTCTGGAGAGCCAGTCCTTAAGGTTTTATCTGCACACAGTTACTGAGCAGATTCCTGGGTGCAGACCCCCTGGAACACTGGGGTCTGAGATATTGGAAACCAGGACATTTTCCCACCAGCTCCAGTCCCTCACTCGCTGACGCTGGCTCCCAGGAGGGTGTGGGGGGCTACCTTCCCACCTTCTGTGTGGCTGACAGCCTGAGTCAGGGGGCATGGGAAGGGCTCCGGCAGCCTCCGCCACAGAGCACCCCCAGTGCAGCCTCTCTCGGTTCCCTTCCATCTCTTCCACGCCTGTCCTGCACCCTGACATGGCAACCGTGAGTGGTTTGCATGCATATAGAGTCACCAAGCCCCTAGTCTCATGCCACCGTGCAATCCCGCAGCCCTTGGCCGCCTCCCTGCCTGATTCTCGCACAATCCCGCTCGCTGACGGAGGTGCTGCCTCATGGCTCCAGGAAAGCCCAGCCTCTCCCTTGTGCGGATGGAGTGGGAAGAACTCAGCTGGGAACCCACCGAGTGGTTTCAGAGCACAGTGGGCCTGAGCCCAGAGAAGCCAGCTCTCTGAACAACTTTCTACCTTTTCCTGGGAACACAGCCTAGAGTTCAGCACACTCCACAGCCTGAGGACGGCACACGGCGTGAGGGAAGAGGGCGTGCGGGGGCTCTCCTGGCAGCTCCCAGGGCTTCACAGCCGCCTCTTCTCACGCTGTCCGGGGCCCCAGGGACCCAGCCTCCACCGAGTCTGAGAACGCCCCCTCGGCTTGTAGAGACCTCTTTGAATGTATTCTTCCTCATCCAAAAACAGAAGTTTAAGGTGATTTCCTGACTTATCTGTGACGTTTGTTTGGAACTCCCAGTGAATTAATGGTGTTAGCAAGCTTATCCATCCACTAATTTCTTTTTTTGGAAAGAAGTAGTCAGAGAAGAAATAAAAGGACTCAGGGGCTGAATCCAGGGCGTGGCCCTGGTGCTCTCTTCCAACGTGTCTGTAGGCAGCCCTCAGGAAAGAAGGCCTTTGAGTAGATTTGCCTGGGACAAAAACTGATTCAGGTTTCTGGTGTTTCAGAGCGGGCTTTTTGGCTCTCCAGAGAGTGAATGGGTCAGACGAGCACATTATCAGATGGCGGACGCCGCAAATCCAGCCCCGAACCCAACAACACAAGCTGCAGCGAAACTCTGATTACACGCTGCAAAACCAAACAGGCCTGAGCGCCTCAGCCTAGTTGCGCGCAGGTGCCTGGCCCGGCAGCAGGTGCCGCGGGCGGGCGGCTCGGAAGGCGAGCTCTGCAGGCGCGGGCACACGCAGGCCCCGGCAGCAGGGCTCCTGTCCGCAGCCAGCCGCAGCCTCGCTCCGCTGCGCACAGCCTGCACTCGATCACAGTCTCCGGCCAGGCCTCCTCAGGCGGGGTGGCCGATGCCGACACGGCCCCACTGCAGACGGGAAAACAGGCAAACTAAGGATTGCATTGGAATGATTAGAGATCGGGACTGTTGTCCCCATGCCCAGACTCGCAGTGGTTTAAAACATTTGGAGACTAAACGTGTTTCTGAATTTCAAGTGAAGGCAGTATTAGATTTTTCTAAGAGCTGACATATGTGTACAGCATTCATCCCAGCTTCCCATCACCAGAGGTCTGGTCTCTGTTATGTACGGTGTCTGCTTTATTGTATTAACTGCGATGTAGTAAAATCTCTAATAATTTTGACTAGTTGATGTAAAAGACAAACATTTGCCAGCACTGGCTGTTGGTTTATTCAGATCATTGCTCCCCCAAGTCACGCTCTTGTCAAACATGTCGCTGGCATGTCCCTATGCACAGGTGTCTGCCTCCTTCGTCCCCCACAGTGGGACCAGAACCCTCCCGTTGTAAACCTCTTTGGTTTTCTTCTTTGCCTTGCATTCTGTCCTTGTTTGCCCTTCACGGTTCTAAGCTCTTACCCTTATAACCATTCTTTATTTTGTTGATGTGTGAACAGGCTTAACCATGGGATGTTGATGCGGAAACCTGCAGGCAATTTCAGAGCCTATTCCAATACCCTACCATAGGGTGTTTGTGAAGCTGAGGAAAGTGACAGCCACTCCCAGGATGGGAACAGAACAAGGGAAGACGTCCCTTCCTAGGGGAGTGTCTCCTTCCCCAGGCCCACCCACCCTCAGCAAAGAGACCTGGTTTACAGCTCAAGAACCCCTGCCACCAAGGGTGACAATGTGGGGTCTTCTAGGAGGGGAGGGGCTTAGAGGAATGGAGAGCTTGGAGGCATGGAGGAAGGCTGGCCTGGGGATGGAGCTTGAGTTGTGGGTACTCAGGGTGGTGGAGAGAAGGGCTGCAGCCTTCAGAACTCTGCTTGCTGCCCACATGGGCACTGCATGGAGCTGCCCCAGCAGCAGGCCTGGCCCAAGATCTCAGAGTTCACACCACGCTTGGAGGCTCGGGGCAATTTCTCCCTCGCTCTGGATGGGCAACTTAGCATCCATCCTGGTGAGCCAAATGTCAGAAGCCTTCACTACCTTTTCTGGGCACAACAGGAAGCCAAGAGATGCATGACAGTCCACTACACCTGGCTGAGAATTCTTACCAACTACCTTAGTGGGACTTGAAATTCATTTTTCTTCAATTTAGAAAAATAATGTGACATTTCTTGCACTTGAGTGTGGTGGAGTGTATCAGCTAGCATCACATTCAACTACATAAAACAGAAATCATATAATAGAGGCTTTAAGAAGATTAGAACTGAGGATCTTCTGACTTCTGGGAAGATGGCAGCGTGAGCAGGGCGGCGGAAATCTCCTCCCAAAACCATATGTATTTATGAAAATAGAACAAATATTCCTAAAAGAGAGACCTGAAGATACAGAACAGCACACAGCCTGCATCTACACCTGAGAGGACTCGGCACCCTGCGAGGCGGAGCTCTTAAAGAGACAAGGGCCCAGCATCGTCCCAGCACGCTCGGCCCAGCAGGCTGGGAGTCCTGGGGAATTTCGGACCCCTTGGCTGGCGACTGGGAAAGAGTAGCCGCACTCAGACGTCCCACAGAGATCAACAGCCTCCCATTCATTCCCGCCCTGGCCAGAGCTACAAAGGGCCCTGCAGAGCGGTGCAGCCCTGGCTTGAGAATAGTGGAGCAACAGCACCACCTACAGCATCCCCACAGAATCCACTCCCAGTGGGCATTTTGTTTGTTTGCTTTTCTTTCTTTCTTTCTTTCTTTCTTTCTTTCATCTTTTCCTTCTTTCTTTTTTTTCTCTTTTCTCTCTTTTCTTTCTTTTTTTTTTTCTTTTTAAAAGTCTTAAAGAGCCCAGCTGACATATGTGGCACCTACCAGCGACCACTTCTATTGCCATGAAGACAGAGGAATATGGTACAGACAAAGATCACCCAGACCCAGACAACACCAGAGAGGGAACCTGAAGGGATGGACATGCACAACCTTGCTGAAAAAGAATTCAGAACAAATGTCATAACCATACTGATGGATCTAAAGAGAAATATGCAAGAGCTGAGGGAGGAAGTGAGGGAAGTGAGGAAAGACAATGCAAAATTGAGACAAGCGATCGACGGCTTAGCAGCAGACTGGAAGAGATGCAAGAGACTGTTAATGGAATGCAAATCAAAGAACAGGAATACAGAGAAGCTGAGGCAGAGAAAGATAAAAGGATCTCTAGGAATGAGAGAATATTAGGAGAACTGTGTGACCAATCCAAATGGAACAATATTCGCATTATAGGAGTACCAGAGGAAGAAGAGAGAGAAAAAGGGATAGAAAGTGTCTTTGAAGAAATAATTGCTGAAAACTTCCCATGCTGGGGAAGGAAATAGTCTCGCAGTCCATGGGAGCCAACAGATCTCCCAACACAAGGGACCCAAGGAAGACAACACCAAGACACATAATAATCAAGATGGCAAAGATCAAAGATAAGGAAAGAGTATTAAAGGCAGCTAGAGAGAGAAAAAAGATCACCTACAAAGGAAAACCCATCAGACTGTCATCAGACTTCTCAACAGAAACCTTACAGGCCAGAAGAGAATGGCATGATATATTGAATGTAATGAAACAGAAGGGCCTCGAACCAAGAATATTGTATCCAGCACGATTGTCATTTAAATATGATGGAGGGATAAAACAATTTCCAGACAAAGGAAAATTGAGAGAGTTTCCCTCTCATAAACCACCACTACAGGATATCTTAAAGGGACTGCTCTAGAAGGAAACACCCCTAAGGCTAAAAAGATGTCACCAGAGAAAATAAAATCATAGCAAAGAAAGCAGACCATCCAAATACGAACTAAAGGCAAAGAATAAAACACCTAATATATAAAGAATGGAGGAGTAAGAATAAGAAGGGAGAGAAATAAAGAAACATCAGACGGTGTTTACAATAACTTAACAAGAAAGTTAAGTTAGACTGTTAGATAGTAAAGAAGCAAACCTTGAATCTTTAGTAACCACGAATCTAAGGCCAGCAATGGCAATAAGTACATATCTATTAATAATCACCCTAAATGTAAATGGACTGAATGCACCAATCAAAAGACACAGAGTTACTGAATGAATAAAAAAGCAAGACCCATCTATATGCTGCTTACAAGAGATTCACCTCAAACCCAAAGATATACACAGACTAAAAGTGAAGGGATGGAAAAAGATATTTCATGCAAACAACAAGGAGAAAAAAACAGGTGTTCCAATACTTGTATCAGACAAAATAGACTTCAAAATGAAGAAAGTAGCAAGAGATAAAGAAGGACATTACATAATGATAAAGGGGTAGTCCAACAAGAAGATATAACCATTATAAATATATATGCACCCAACACAGGAGCATCAGCATATATGAAACAAATACAAACAGAATTAAAGGAGGAAATAGACAGCAATGCATTCATTTTAGGAGACTTCAACACACCACTCACTCCACAGGACAGATCAACCAGACAGAAAATAAGTAAAGACACAGAGGCACTGAACAACACACTAGAACAGATGGACCTAACAGACATCTACAGAACTCTGCACCCAAAAGCAGCAGGATACACATTCTTCTCAAGTGCACACGGAACATTCTCCAGAATAGACCACATACTAGGCCACGAAAAGAACCTCAGTAAATTCAAAAATATTGAAATTCTACCAACCAACTTCTCAGATCACAAAGGTATAAAACTAGAGATAAATTTTAGAAAGAAAACAATAAGGCTCATAAATACATGGAGACTTAACAACATTCTCCTAATGAATCAATGGGTTAATGACCAAATCAAAACAGAAATGAAAGAATATATGGAGACTAATGACAACAACAACACAAAGCCACAACTTCTGTGGGACGCAGCAAAGGCAGTTCTAAGAGGAAAGTATATTGCAGTCCAGGCCTATTTAAAGAAGGAAGAACATTCCCAAATGAACAGTCTAAAGACACAATTACTGAAATTGGAAAAAGAAGAACAAAGGAGGCCCAAAGTTACCAGAAGGAGGGACATAATAAAGATCAGAGAAGAAATAAATAAAATTGAGAAGAATAAAACAATAGAAAAAATCAATGAAACCAAGAGCTGGTTCTTTGAAAAAATAAACAAAACAGATAAACCCCTAGCCAAACTCATTAAGAGAAAAAGAGAATCTACACACATAAACAGAATCAGAAATGAGAAAGGAAAAATAACGACGGATCCCACAGAAATACAAAGAATTATAAGAGAATATTATGAGAATCTATATGCTAACAAGCTGCAAAACCTAGAAGAAATGGACAACTTCTTAGAAAAATACAACCTTCAAAGACTGACCAAGCAAGAAACAGAAAAACTAAACAGACCAATCACCAGCAACAAAATTGAATTGGTAATCAAAAAACTACCCAAGAACAAAAACCCCGGATCTGATGGATTCACCTCTGAATTCTACCAGACATATAGAGAAGAAATAACAACCATTCTCCTTAAAGTTTTCCAAAAAATAGAAGAGGACAGAATATTTCCAAACTCTTTCTATGAAGCCAGCATCACTCTAATACCAAAACCAGGCAAAGACCTCACCAAAAAAGAAAATTACAGACCTATATCCCTGATGAACGTAGATGCAAAAATACTCAACAAAATATTAGCAAACCGAATTCAAAAATACATCAAGAGGATCATACACCATGATCAAGTAGGATTCATCCCAGGGATGCAAGGATGGTACAACATTCAAAAACCCATCAACATCATCCACCACATCAACAAAAAGAAGAAAAAAAACCATATGATCATCTCCATAGATGCTGAAAAAACATTTGACAAAATTCAGCATACATTCATGATTAAAACTCTCAACAAAATGGGTATAGAGGGCAAGTACCTCAACATCATAAAGGCCATATATGACAAACCCACAGCTAACATCATACTTAACAGCGAGAAGCTGAAAGCTTTTCATCTAAGATCAGGAACAAGACAGGGGTGCCCTCTCTCTCCACTGTTATTCAACATAGTACTGGAGGTCCTAGCCATGGCAATCAGACAAAACAAAGACATACAAGGCATCCAGACTGGTAAAGAAGAAGTAAAAATATCACTATTTGCGGATGACATGATATTGTACATAAAAAACCCTTAAGATTCCACTCCAAAACTACTAGAACTAATATCTGAATTCAGCAAAGTTGCAGGATACACAATTAACACACAGAAATCTGTTGCTTTCCTATACACTAATGATGAACTAACAGAAAGAGAAATCAGAAAAACAATTCCATTCACAATTGCATCAAAAAGAATAAAATACCTAGGAATAAACCTAACCAAGGAAGTGAAAGACCTGTACTCTGAAAACTACAAGACACTCCTAAGAGAAATTAAGGAAGACACTAACAAATGGAAATTCATCCCATGCTCTTGGCTAGGAAGAATCTAAAGCAATCTACAGATTCAGTGCAATCCCTATCAAACTACCAACAGCTTTCTTCAATGAACTGGAACAAATAATTCTAAAATTCATATGAAAGCACAAAAGACCCTGAATAGCCAAAACAATCCTGAGAAGGAAGAATAAAACAGGGGGAATTATGCTCCCTGACTTCAAACTCTACTACAAAGCCGCAATAATCAAGACAATTTGGTATTGGCACAAAAACAGACCCACAGACAAGTGGAACAGAATAGAAAATCCAAACATTAACCCAAGCATATACAGTCAATTAATATTTGATAAAGGAGTCTTGCATATACAATGGGGAGATGACAGCCTCTTCAGCAGCTGGTGTTGGAAAAACTGGACAGCTACATGTAAGAGAATGAAACTGAACTACTGTCTAACCCCATACACAAAGGTAAACTCAAGGTGGATCAAAGACCTGAATTAAGTCATGAAACCATAAAACTCTTAGAAAAAAACATAGGCAAAAATCTCTTGGATATAAACATGAATGACTTCTTCATGAACATATCTCTCCCGGCAAGGGAAACAAAAGCAAAAATGAACAGGTGGGACTATATCAAGCTGAAAAGCTTCTGTACAGCAAAGGACACCATCAGTAGAACGAAAAGACATCCTACAGTATGGGAGAATATATCCATAAATGACGTATCCGATAAGGGGTTGACATCCAAAATATATAAAGAATTCACACACCTCAACAAACAAAAAGCAAATAATCCAATTAAGAAATGGGCAGAGGACATGAATAGACACTTCTCCAAAGAAGAATTCAGATGGCCAACAGGCACATGAAAAGATGCTCCACATTGCTAATCATCAGAAAAATGCAAATTAAAACCACAATGAGATATCACCTCACACCAGTGAGGATGGCCAACATCCAAAACACAAACAACAACAAATGTTGGTGAGGATGTGGAGAAAAGGGAACCCCTCCTACACTGCTGGTGGGAATGCAAATTAGTTCAACCATTGTGGAAAGCAGAATGGAAGTTCCTCAAAAAACTCAAAGTAGAAATACCATTTGACCCAGGAATCCCATTCCTAGGAATTTACCCCAAGAATGCAGCAGCCCAGTTTCAAAAAGACAGAAGCACCCCTATATTTATTGCAGCATTATTTACAATAGCCAAGAAATGGAAGCAACCTAAATGCCCATCAGTAGATGAATGGATAAAGAAGATGTGGTACATATACACAATGGAATATTACTCAGCCATAAGAAGAAAACAAATCGTACCATTTGCAACAACATGGATGGAGCTAGAGGGTATTATGCTCAGTGAAATAAGCCAAGTGGAAAAAGACAAGTATCAAATGATTTCACTCATATGTGGAGCATAAGAACAAAGAAAAAAACTGAAGGAACAAAACAGCAGCAGACTCACAGAACCCAAGAACGGACTAATAATTACCAAAGGGAAAGGGACTGGGGAAGATGGGTGGGAAAGGAGGGATAAGGGGGAAAAGGGGGCATTACAATTAGCAGATGTAATGTTGGGGGGGCATGGGGAGGGCTGTACAACTCAGAGAAGACAAGTAGTGATTCTATAGCATCTCACTACGCTGATGGACAGTGATTGTAATGGGGTTGGTCTGGGGGACCTGATGAAGGGGTAGTTTAATAACCATAATATTGCACATGTAATTGTAGATTAATGATACCAAAATGTAAGTTATTTAAAAAAAGAAAAGATTAGAATTATTTTTGTCTTGCAAAGTCCAAAGAAAGTAGTCCCACGCTCCTTCTAAAGTTTCATTCCAGCGTCTTTGGTGAGTGGTTTCCAACTGGAAGACTACCTCCTGTTTCAAGGTGACTGCTAGAACATAGCCATCATGTCTGCATGCCAGGCAGGAAGAAAGACAAAGGTAAAAGGGTAAAAGGGAGTGTGCCAGTCCTCCTTCCCCTTTTTAATGTTAATTTCCCAGAAGTTTCACCTAACATCTGTTGCTGACATCTCAGTGGCCAGAATTCAGGCCAAACCACACCTATTTGCAAAGAAATATGGATTCTGTAGCTGGACTCCTTATTATTGTCAATAAAAGAAGAGTTTGGTGGCTAAGGAAAGAAAGAGGTGGGCACAGGATGTGCACATTATAACACTACCACATTCACTGAAATTAATCATTAATGATGTGCACTTACCCTCACATCTGTGCCCACGACTTCTCAGAGACCTGACGACTGCTCGCCTCAGATTCAAAATACCCTGACTTGGTGATTGTTGGTTCTTTATCAGCTTATTTGTATTTTTATTTCAAAACTCCTTAAATTGAGGTGGTATTAATTATTAAAAAAGAGAATCATAAAATTTGCCTAGGGACTAACAAGCCACTTATCTGAATTATCCCCAGGACTCCATGTTCTTCTCAATTAAATGAAGTTGTCGTCGAGCCAGCACAGAGCCAGCCGCGGAGACCCAGACCGAGCACATTTTGTGCCCGATGTATAAGAGAAGGCACTTTCCATCTCTAACATTGTTCAAAGGGGTTTACTGGTCTGCTTAAACCATGATAGAATAATAGTTTGGATTCACAAATAGAATAGAGAGAGTAAAAGAGAAGAGGTTTCGCAGAGGGACTCAGAAGAGGTTTCAAAGAGAAAGCAAGAGAGAAGATACGGATGGAAGAGGATGCCTTTTGCCCAGGTGAATTTTGGGGAGTGACATGAATTTAGCCATGAGGATGCACTGCAGGGAGAAATAGGGACTCGTTCAAATGTCCCTCAGGGGAATGGAGGATGTGGGGACTGGCCTGCAGGCAGGGGTGCTTACGGGCCCCTGAGGAGTGTGACTCCTCAGGGAGGCTGAGCTGCTCCAGCAGGTGAGAGAGCGGCAGGGGGCCAGACGGAAGAGCTGCCATCTCTTCCCACTTGCAGAAAGGAAGAATCCAGGTGTGTTTACATCTGACCCTTTGCATTAATTTTCAAGCATCTCACCTCTTTGAAGATTCCCTAACAGATTCAGATTCATCTCTGCACATCCTCTCTTCTTTGTCACTGGGGCCATGGGAGGCATTTCCTTCCTGCCCCTATCAGATCTGCAACTGTAGGAAGCCATCTGTGGGAAAGTATGGACACTGATTCCTATGCCAAGCTCAGCAGGTGCGTGGGGTGATGGGAGCCTCGTCACGGAGGGCCGCCATAAACCCTCACCCCGTCAACTTCTCCGCCTGAAACCACCCTCATCCTTACTCCACTCCATTTTATTGGAATGCCTCTTTATGTCCATAAAACACTTGGTTATCGTCGGCACAGAATAGTAGAAATGAAGAACAATCTCAAGACTAAACAGGAATATCTGAAACATGCTGAAGAGTCAGGAGGAGCTGACTTCAGTGTGCACTCTTCTTGAACAGAACGGACTTCGGGATCTGTCCGCGGATGCAGGGTGGAAGGAGGTTCCCTGGAACAAACCCAACCCTAACCTTTCTGGGTCCAGAGCAACAGTACAAACTTAGGCCCACGTATAGTAAGGCTAAGTATGGTAAAGTTATGAATCAAGTTTGCAAACCGCTAAATAGAATAGTTCTATTCCTCCACCTTCACAAATATGCCTCTGTAATGACTTGAAAGGCCAGACTGGAATCTTGAATTCTCTTTCTCCTTGGAGGGGTTGACTCAGAAAGATCCAGCCCCAGCCCTGGGGTGGGGTCATAGCTCCTCTTTCCCCATGACTGGCTCTGTCCCGACCGAGAGGGCCTGCCACGCACACCACTCAGCCTGCACAGCCATGCCCTGTGCTCACCCCCCTTAGTCCCAGGTCACGCTCAGGCTTGGGGAGGCAACCCCAGTGGCGAGGTCCACCCTCAGGAGGACGGTGCAGAATGGGACTCGGGAGTAGGCTGAGGGCTGTTTTGGGCAGGGAGAATGCTCTAGAAGGTGGTGCAGTCTCTTGATAGTTCTGTTTCCTTGGCTCCACAGACACCTCACCCCATGGGACCCAGAGCAAAGGTCTCTTTTGCCAGGCCTTGGAGTGGTGCTCGCTGCCAGACAGAGGAATTGCAAGAAAGTCTGCGGGTGGTTGTCTGAGCTACGCGTATGCAGAATGAAAGTTCAGTATGCACCAAGGGCCGGCAGGGTCCAAGGAAACCTCCATGAGAGTGGTTTGGCCAGGGCTCAAAAGACAGATAGACCAGGGAAGGAAGAAAGACTGAGTGTCCTAGGCAAGAGAGTGTTTGAGCGGTGTGGCTAGAACAGGCACGGTAAGAATGGGAATTGGAGTCTGGAAAACAAGATGGTAAAGGAGACTGGAAAAGGTGGTGAAGAGCCTAAATTGCTTGCCTAAAGGAGCATTACGGGATAAATTATGTTCCCCCAAAAAGAGGTGCTGAACCCCTAACCCACAGTACTTCAGAATGTGACCCATTTGGAAATAGGGTCTTTGAGGATAAGTTCAAATAAGGTCATTAGGGTGGGCCCTAATCCAGTAAGACTGGTGTCCTCATAAAAAAGGTACATTTGGATGCAGACACACATGCATGGAGAGAAGCCCATTTGATCCTGGAGGTGGAGAAGGGCTGACGCTCCTATGAGCAAGCCAAGAACACCAAAGATGCCAGCTGACACTAGAGGCCAGGAGAGGCTGGGACACACTCCCTGACGTGGCCTGGAGGAGCCAGCCCTGTTGACACCTTGATCTCGGACTTCCAGACTCCGGGACCGGGAGACAGAACACCTCTGTCACTGGGGCCACCCGGTCTGCGGCCTCAGCAGAGAACCATTTGGAGCTAAGAGGTGACGTGATCAGAGCTGTCTTCCAGAAAGACTGCTGCGGCGGGCGTGGAGCCGGCAGGGGAGCGCAGGGCGTGGTTGGTGTTGGCGATGCACTATAGTGAGCTGCGGCAGGGCCCTTCCGTCCTCACGGTGCATGGATGTGCTTGCTGTTCTGCACCAGGACCGAGAGCACCCTAGGCAGAAGGTGAAGCTGGCCTGGATGGTCTTTACAGCCTGAGAAGGCTTTGCAGTGCAGAGTGGCCCACACAGCCCTCCATCCTCCGAGCCTGCATGTCAACCTGCCTGTGCGAATGGTGATAGCCTTACATGCCCCAAACCCATCCACCATGCCAGCCACGGAAGAGGGGCTCATGTCAGTGGGAGGGACCCATGGCTTCCGTTGCACACAGTCTGGGATGGGGAGGAGGACCGACGCACAATCACATCTCACATGAACGCGCACATCAGCACCAGGGGTGACATTTGCTCACCTCCTTCAATAACCACGTCACTGCTTTTGGCCAGTCGTGTTTGTTCTCTGTCCGCACATGAGCCTAGGTCTACCAGGGACTTCAAGAGGAGGGTTTGTGATGGCAGTTGGCAGGGTGAGGACAGAGTTTGCAGCACCCTGTAAAGGCTGGAGGAGGAGCCATATCAACTTCCTCTGTGTGGCCTCCACCTGAAAGGCCCTGGGGCCTCTCTGCCTAAAACGTGACCCGCGCAGAAACAGGCTAGGGTGTGGCAGCCCTCAGCTGAAAGCTTCAGCACGTGGAGCCCCAAGGCTCCTTTCCAGTCCACAGGACACAGCAAGGCTCTGGGACTATCTCCCTGCTCAGGGGCCAGACTGAGGGAGCAGCTGCCGACTTAAAAGCTTCCAGGTGTCTTGTGGAAGGTCAGAGAGCTGTGTGAGGCCTCGTGCTGAGAATCAGATGTTTAGCCCGGAAGTGGCATGGGGCACTCTGCTTCTGACTCGGTCAACCAAACTCAAGCAAGCCAGCAGGGCTATTTGATTCTTCGACACGCAGATCACGGTCAGCACATCCCATGATCTTGCAACCTTATGTCGTGCGGTTTTCCCAAGGTTATACGGTGAAGGTCTGAACCTGGGCCAAGGGACTCCAAAGATTCTGCCTTTCCTGCTCACCATCCTCCCCTGCCCTCCTCCTCCCTTTCCTCCCACCACCTCTCCCTCTCGCCCCCACCTTTCACCTCTACCTCCTTTCTTTTTCAGCTTTTAAAAAAATGAGTGCTCCATAAAAACAGGATTCCTGAGGTTCAATAAGTCATTCCAGCAGCGATTGTCCTGTACACAGACTTTGCATCTTTACAAATTAAAATGGGACTCAAAATTCCTCAAAGTTTAGTTCAAAGTGCTGTCAACATAAGATAAATTCTAAAAACCTCTAATTTTGTCCTGTGTCATAGGGCTGCCATTATTTTGTGTGACATCAAGATCTTAAAGAGTGGAAGCAGGACAAAGCGTGATCCCCGTCAGAGCTCCTCCTGTGTGCAGGAGGAACCCCGCGGTTCCGTGCTCCGCTTTTGGAAGGCCAAGGGCGCTGTCGCTCCCCCACGGCACCGTCGGCTCCGTGACGTGTCCAAGCCGAGACTCCAGTAGACGTGAGCAGATAACATGCCAGCCAGGGTGTGAGGTATTAGGGTATTTTGTGCTTTAATGTGTAAAGCTGTTACAGCTCTATTGTCAAAACACCAAAGGCAGTGAGGGCGGGTGGCTCAGAAAATAACTATGCTAAATAATCCCAACATCAGAAACAGTGAACAGGAACATGCCTTTGATTATATGAGACACTTTCGGAAAGTATCTTTTGTTCTCTGCTCTTGCCAGGATTGCAAATGACCTCGAAAAGACCAGTTTTGGTGGGTCAGTGTGAGGGGAGAGAAAGCTGTGGGGGGCTGATGAGGGCACTCTTTCAAGAAGCGTTGCTGTGAAATGACCGAGACAGCAGCGAGGAAGGGAGTGCGGTGCTGAGGAAGGCTGTTTCCGAACGGGTAATGTTAGACCTTCTCTTTTACCACTTTGTGAAGTGTGGAAACCTAACTTCCCTTTAGGTCCTTTCACCTTCTCCAGTTTTAAATAGCTTTGTCTTGAGTTTCAGGTGGTGTCACAATGATTGTTTCACTCATCAAATATGATCTAGAAAGCTCCTGAGCACAAGTGGCATCTGGTTTGTGCGCGCATATCTCTGCTCTTTCCGTCTTTCCTTCGCCCTCCCTGATAACCCAAGATTCCTTCATTTCTGTCCGAAGAACTGCATCTAGCACTCGATAGGGGTAGGTCTACAGACAGAGTCTTTCAGTTGCCTTTATAGGAAAGGGTGTCTACTTTTCCCCCTCATTTCATGTACTGAGACTCCACAGGGGACAGTTCTTTTCTCCCAGCTTTTGAACAATGTGGCCCTTCCTTCTGGCCTCCGCGGTTTCTTCTAAGAAACCCACGGCCTGTCGTTTGAACTGGTGTTACCCTATAGGTAATGTGTCATGTATCTCTGCTTTGAATATTTTGTTCTTTGTGTTTAGATTTCAGAAGTTTAATTGCAATGTTCCTTGGCATGGATTTCTTTGTGTTTCTCCTCTTTGGGATTTGTTCAGCTTCTGGAATCTATGGGTTTGTGCCTTTTGCCAAGTTGGGGGACATTTTAAGCCATTATTCTTTGAATATCCTTCACTCCCATGCTCCCCTCTCCTTCTGGAACTCTGACAATGTGCATGTTGGGTCTTTGTTACACAGTCTAACAGGTCCATGAGGCTCTGCTAATTTCTTCTCCAGTACATTTTCTTTCTTTTGTTCAAATGGGGTACATACTACTGATTTGTTGCCAGGGAAGTTGCCTTTCAAGCTGGCAAACTGCTGGTGAAAGAAACTAACTAGGACTCATTCACAGGATTAGTAGCCATTCAGAGTCTGTAGTGATGATTTAAAATGAAACCAGTCAGCCCAGTTGAGTGATAACTTTATGGTCAATTCTTCTTGGATACATACGGAAAGAAGAAAGGTACTTAAGTTGAAGCGGGCTGGGGGTTTGCAGGTACTTGTAATGGGGACAAGGTATCAAGGTTGTTGACGGTAATGAAAGGCCATGGAGGAAGGTGAAGAGGTCATTGGATGGACGGTCTCAGTGGCGTTTCAGTTGGTTTGTAACTGAAAGAACAGGAGTCAGCGTTCATGTTCAGAACTGGGATTTTATATACTGGTGAGCATACAATCCAGAATATGATGAAGACTGACTATGAAGTGGGAAAGAGAAGGAAGTGAGTGAAGATGGAAACGGGACCGAAGGGTGATATATGAGCCATCCAGAAGGTGACCGATATAACTTATTGTCCAAATTGAAACACTTTTGAAAATGAAAGAGGTGGCAACACTCTTTGCTCCAGGAAAATAGGTCTAAACTGAGGCAATTCCAGAGAAACCATGATTTTTGACCACTCTAGCTACCCATGAGGTTGGTGTCACCACTGAATGGTGACTGGAACAGGGCAGGACACAGAGCTGTGGCTGGAGCTCATGTCTTCAGTGAGTGAGGCGGTGACGGCAGTTAGCAGCTGAGAGGACGGCAGAGACAGAGGGGGCACGTCTTTAAGCATCGGAGAGTTTTGGTTAGGAGAAAGGGAGAGGAAAAGTTAGGAAGGAGAAATAAGAAGTAGAGGGAGCCATAAGAAGAAGAGGAATCACCACCACTTTCTGGTCCATTAGAAAAACAAAACGGCATCCTGAGGTGTCTGTATTGAGGATAGCGCACCTGGAGGGCAGCAGGTGTCCAAACGTGAGAACAATGAGGAAAGGGAGCATGTGGGCGCAGGGCCCCACCCACGGCATGGTGGGAGGGGAGGAGGTGACTTAGGGTCACAGGAGTACTTATAAGGGTGCTGGGGTGGAGGACCCTTGGGCATCAGTTGGTGATGAATGCAAACAGGGATGAGGAGGAAGCAGGGAAAGACAGGGTCAATCCATTGTAAAACTACACTCCTCACAACTCATCACACCGCAGAGGGACGGGCTGAGGGCAGGCATGCGGTGGGCGGCACGACTCCCACCGTAAGACCCTCCTGTCATGTGGGCTCTTTGGGCCACGTGTTCCCAAATAGCCCTGCTTTGCTAATACCTACTCTTGACCTGGCATTTTCCTTTACCTTCTGAGGAAATGCTTCCTTTTCCAATTTACACTCTGGCCTTGTTTTATCCTACATTTAAATAAGCTATTGTGCAAAACTTGTCCTCCTTTCCCTCAAGGTTTACTTTCCTGGAATTTGGGGATTTAAGAATCACACATTACAGCAAGGTAACAAAAAAACAAAATTTAAATAAGCCTACAGGATGACAGTGGTCTGGTTTACAGAGTAAACAATAAGTGTTCTGAGAAACCTTTATGTTATTCTCAGGCGTAAGACTGCTATGGAGAAATTGGAAAATGGGAAAATATTAACTAATAAGAGTTTAACATCTCTGATTGCATAATGAAAAGGAATATTGGTATTTTCCATCTTGATGTTTTTTTCCCAAGAGAAGTCAGGTTAAAACCTTCTCTTATTGGCAAGAGGCAAAAATTTCCTCAGTTTTACCAAACCAAGTGTAAAGGAGTGGTATACAGCCGACTGAGCTCTGTCAGTCCATATAACAGACACGGGTCTTTGGGAGTAATCTGAAGGAAGGGGTGCAGTTTCCCATAAGGGGATGTGAGATCCATATTCCCGGTGTCCATCCTACGTGCGTGGCAGTCTCTGAGGCAGTAGTGGTCATGAGTAAAGCTGTTTATGGCCCCATGTTGGTCTCAGAACAAGTCATTTTCTACCTGCTAGCTGCCTCTGGGTCCCGAGAGCAGTTAACAAAAGAGAGCTTCCAATACTTCAGTGATCCGTTTTTACTCACGACGCATCTGATACCAAATGTGTGGTTTTCTTCTACACCAACTACCAGTTTTCCAGCTCTCTGGTCACCACCTGAGTGTCCTGCAGTTCAGTCCAATTCTCACACTAGCTACCCAGAGTCAGCACAAGCCCCACAGGTTTAAAGGTTCCATCTTATAAGATTGCCCTCACCTCAGATGCCAGTCACAAATACTGGGTGTCCGGGGGACCCACACATCTGTCAACTTCATTATAATGTCAGGGCTCCCATAATATCTCTATTTCACATGTGATAATTTGCTAGAGCAGCTCACAGAACTTAGGAAAATACTTTACTGACTGGCTTACCAGTTTATTATAAAGGATACAACTTAGGAACCGCTGGGTGAGGAGATGCAGAGCAGGGCATGAGGGAATGGCTCCTGGGCACACGACCCCCGGCACCTCCACGTGTCCCAGCCCAGGAACCCCAAGCCCCATCTTCGAGGGGTTTTAATGGAGGCTCTAATACATAGACACGATTAACGCATTGGCCATTGGTGGTTAGGTCCATGTGCACACCTTTCTCCCCTCCCTAGAGAGGGGTGAGGCATTGGGGCCAAGAGCTCCAGCCCTTTGATTAAGGTTCGGTCTTTCTGGAGACCAGCCCCGTTTCAGAGCTGCCTCAGCCCCAGCCCCTAGTCATCCCATGAGGAGGCAAGACCCTGCTTTACTCTGATTTTTACCTTCTTATATAAAGGCTCTACCTTTAATGTGTTTAGCCTGTACAACCCCTGTGTATAAGAAGGCAGGATGCAAACAGAATGGAAACAGACACGAACAACCTGCCTGAGAGCCTCCGTGATGAATGTGCTGCCTCCGTGGCTTCAGAACCCTGGGGACTCGGACTGGGCTCAGGCTGGGATGGGAGGATGAGTTCCTAGGGGGCTTGATTTCAATGAGCAACTATGTTTAAAGGGCCGAATCTTGATGGAACCTGTCATGTCTCTGTAGCTGCAAGCACTCCTGTATGGGTGCTAAATAGAGTCAAGGTGGCAAGGAGCAGAATCGGAGTCTGGAAAGGCGGGCAGAGGTCTGATAGCAAGAGGCCCTGAGTGCCACTGCTAGGGAATTTAGATGTTGTCCAAGGCCAAGGGGAACCATGGAAGAGATGCCACGCAGAGGAGGGACGTCATCATACTCAGTCCTTAGAAAGCGGCTCGGTGTGAAAGGCAAAAGGGAGGGCGTCATTTGGAAAGGCAGAGCAAATTAATCAGCTTTGCAAAAATCACTTCAAAATTCATGCTGTACTTCCACTCTGGGAATGCAGGGCTACGTACTTGGGACTGGCCCCTACCCCACCCAATAAATGGACCCTGCGACCTCAGGCGCACACACCAGGGGAGCCACATGGCACTTGCCTGCGGTGGAGTCACTGCGATGGGGGACCCCCAAAGGGTCCACCAAATGAACATGGAAAAAAGCGTGCTATACACAAGTTGTGGAACGCTGCACAGAACTGAATATGGTCAACAACGTGGATGAACCTCAAACTCATGTTGCTAAATAAAAAAGTAAAATAAATAAAAATTCAAGGAATAGAAGAACAGTCTGCTCACAAATAGGCGAGTTACAATTCCACTGCTGAGACATGCAGCTGCTGGGGACAGAGCTTCAGAGAAGAGCGAGGGAACAGTCCCCTTCAGACCAGCCTCGTGGTTCCCTAGGAGGGGGAAGGAGATTCACCTCAAAGAGGCGACCCAGGAACTCCTGGGATGCTAGAATATTCTCTCCCTTGACCTCAGTACTGCTTACACAGCTGATTTTTATATACTATCTGAGTTCTATGCTATTTTCTTGTGTGTTGTATTTCACAAGCATAAATAACTTTTAAATGTGGGTGGGAAGACACGGTGAAGTCCTGAACTGAGGTAGCGACAGTAGGGATTTCCTAGGTAAAGCCTGAGGCTTGGATGACAGATGGAATGGGGAACCGGGAGCAGGCGGCGGCCCTGTGTCCGGGAGGTGTGGTGCTGGCCAGCGGGGCTGTGGTACCGCTCACCCGCGGACTGCAGAAAGAGCAGTCTAGAGGGCTGGCACGAGTGGAGATAGCGACTTGGCTTTAGACTTGTTTAAACTGAGATGCTCAGAGCCAGCAAGAAACCAGATGGTGGGCTGGGAATCGAAATTCAAGTGTGGTTTGGAGTCTCATATTTGGGAATCAGCAGCAGCAACGAACTTGGGGCATCAAGTAATAAAGATGTATAAAGGTGTGTGTGTCTGTGTGATATAAATGCATAAAGCTGTGAGTGTGTGTATGTGTGTGTATTCAGCAAAAAATCAAAAAGACCTTTAGGCTTCTCAAAAGACAATAGATTTGTCAAAGGGCAAACATCCATCATAAAAGGCAGCAGGCTTCACGTGAAAAGATGATGCACTCAAGGAGGGGCGCCCAGCCTTGTTCCCTCTGGTCCTTCTTCCAAAGTGGGCGCTGTTCCAATCCCCCGATGTCTGTTCTCAGGTGTGCAGTCGGCACACGCAGAGACAGGAGTAGATGGCCTCACGACACAGTGGGGGTAGAGAATAGATGCTTGCAACCACCTCATAAGCCTTGCCGTCCCCAGCGTCATTAGACCAGGAGGGTTGTCCTCCAGACAGCTGATCCGCTTTTCAATTCTGACCAGGCAAGAATAAAATTACCTTGTATCAACATTGCTACAGATGCTACAACTCCTCTCAGAAAACATAAGCAACCATGCACAGAATGTATTTCTTATAATCTGCCATTTAATATGTTACCAAAATCACCTTACCAATATTTGATTAACCTGGGATGAAGTGTGTTGCGGACACATAAATTTAACTATATAAGTCTCTGTAGGATTTGGGCTATTTCATTCATTCATCTGCCATGATTTGCAGAAAGAAAACAGAAAAACGCCAGGTCCAAATATAATTTAAAAATCAAAATGGATCACATTTTTGGAAAGCATGTCCACTGGCTGCTGTAATTAAAAGTAATTTTAACTTTCATCTTTATGCTTTTCTTCATTATCTGATTTTATTTTACAACAAACACGCTTGACTTGCACAATGCAAAGAAAGGGAAAGGCAGCAGGTCCGGCAGGCATGCTTTAACTGCCTTCCCCTCAGCTGGTCTCAGAGAGAACTGCACTGAATCTCCAAATGCCCACACACGTGGGTTCCAACTAGCTGGGATGCTGAGGGCAGCCACGCATGAACTGAAGCAGCCACATGGTTTGCTTAGCATGAAAATGTCAGAATGGAGGTGTGATGGGTGCCAGGAATGCCAGTGGCCCCTGCTAGAACCTTCTACCTGCTGATGACACCAGATGAACTGGCACTGGCAGTGAAGCGGAAGTGACATCCAAAACCCTGGTGGTCCTAGGATGACATTCCGCCTGCCTTTCCTGCATCTGGTTAGGGCATAGAGAGCACTTAGCCTGGACGGAGAGTGTGTCTGAACACATCCAGCTTACATCTGGGAGGACTGTTCTCAGAGGGTTCACAGTCTGGCCGTGTTTCCAGATAAACACGGATAAGCCCTCATTTTGGGCTTACCAGGACACAGCTGTGTTTTTGCCAAACTCATTTATGCCAGCCCTCCTTGTCATTTTATTAATTAGATAAGCCAGTCATAATGACAACAAACACGGACTGAGTACATGCTCTGTGCCGGGCACAGCAAAACGCACTGAATGCTTCTACCAATTCAATTGGCTAAGTACTATCACTACTTTGATTTCTTTTTATTTTTCAGGTGTACCACAGATTGATTAAGTAATATGCCCAGATTCACCCAAATTTAAAACTGGGTTCCAAATGTATAACCCAAGCAGCCTGGTTCTGAGTTTTCCCTCCCAAACATGAGGGAGAAAGAAGTCAAAACAGTTGGCCTGTGATGCATTTTTCTTCCACTTACTGGAGGTGGAGGGATGCTCACAGAGGAAAGGAAATATGTCAAATAGACTAATAATACCTCCTTGGAGGAGAACCCCTCTATTAAAGAGAAGATTCCCATCATTACAAGGGCTTGTATAAACAGTCTACGTGCATGCAGCCTGGCTCCTGGGGAGATGTCAGACAGGTACGTACAAGTACCCTGTAACCAAGTATCGAATGGGGTGGGTTTGTAACTTGGAAACCCTCTTCTGAGAGCTCAGATCTGTGCCTTTTATTCACCTTAGTCTTCCCACCTGCTCAGTCGGTCATCTCAGCTGTCCCACAGTCCTGGCTTCCCAGTGTTGCCTCAGGTCAGAGAGACTGCTAAACTCCTGAACTTCCTGCTGGCCTCTCAGCCTCCCATCCCACACCAGAACTAGGAAGATGCTGGTTAGGCAGAGTTGCCACTGAAGCCAAAAGCCCAGTGAGAGCTGCTTAAACAACAGAGCACTTGAGGGGAAATCAGAGGTGCCAAAGAGGGCATGCCTTCTGCAGCTGTTGACTGAGGGCACAAAAGGAGAAGTCAGTTGCACCAAAAAGGCCTTCTCGAATGCACTGTGAGCTCGAGGTTTACCAAGCCCGCTGCATGTGGGATACTGACAAGGCGTTCAAGATCAGAGAAGAGAAAGGCATGGTCTTCATCTCTCCTCTCTCGTCTCCTGCATCTAGCCTACTCACAAGCCCCATTAGTTCAGCTCCAAAACGCATCTCAAATTCATCCACTTTTCCCCAACCCCACAGAGGCTACCTCGGGCTGCCTCCTTTTTCCATGCCTGGACTGCTACAGTAGCCAGCCTAATGGCCCCCTACTTCCCTCCCTGCTCCCCTTCCAATCATTCTTCTCCAGTGACCACATTGCAGTGTTAGAACATGACCATGGCCGTGGTTCCGTCCGCGGGTGGAATACGTCGGCTCCCTCTGCATTCTCATCTCAGACCACAGCCCAGCTCCCTGTGCCCTGCCCTGCCGGTCCTGCACCCAGCTGTCTCACACGCAGTGCTTTCCCGCTCCTCTAGGGAGATGCACCCCATGTGCCACAAACACACCCACTCGCACGTGTGGTTCCCAGCAGCCTCAGCTCGATCATCAGCCTCTCAGACACACCATCCCAGCCGTCTTAGGCAGCCCCTCCCGCTGCCTCTCACTGACTTGGCTTGTGTCTTTCATGGCCTGTCTACCAATTTTATCCATTTCCTTTGTGTTCTATCTGAGCCATTCAAGCGCGTGCTCCATGAGAGCAGGCTCACGTCCCTTCACCTCTGCCTGCGGCCCCAGCCTCCTGGCGATAGCCTGGGAATCCCTGGGCACTGATGGAAAGAACCCACATCCAAATGACTGCATGCACAAGCATTTGGTGGGGCAGAGGGGACTGGGTAGAGATTTCTCCCAGAAATACTGTCCAGAGTCCTCAATGAACAGCTAAAAGGAGGAAGCAACTCAGTGTCACCATTGGACAGGCGGGTGAACAGAAGGCAGTGCACAACGCAGTGGACTGAGGAAGGGAAGAAATGCTATGACATGGATGAACCTCGTGGAAATTATTCTTCATGAAATAAGCCAGTCACAAGGGACAAATCCTGTGGGTGCCCCTCACATGAGGTACTTAGGGTGGTCCAATCCATAGACACAGGAAGGGACATTTTGGGTGCCAGGGCTGGGGGAGGGATTGGGGAGCTAGTGTTTGATGGGACAGGGTTTCAGTTTTCAAAGGCGATAAAACCCTGGAGATGGTTGGTAGGGATGGTGGCGCGACAATGTGAGTGTGCTTAACCCAACTGAATCGTGCACTTAAAATGGGGAGCATGGTCACTTTTATGGTATGTCTATTTTACCACAATTAAAAATATAAAAACTTTGAAAATACTAGCTGGGATAAGAAGAAACATTCTATCTATGACATGTTTATACAAAAAGAAAAACAGATTTCATATCCATGGGAATATTGGACAGGGGGTAGGAATCTTCCATTTTTCCTTTCTAGCCATTTATGTTGTTGGACTGATTACAATTTGTTTATATTATTTTTGTAAAAAGGAACATTTTCGCAGAGAAAGTCGCAGACTGACTTGAATCCTGCCATACAGCCGTCTGTGAGTTATGAGAGGGGACAGATCTCTAGGGACATCTGGGCAGAACTTACAGGAAGCAGTGTCTCCCTTCCTGGCATCTTCAGAGGATCAAACACACAGGGTTCTTGTTTAAAAAACAGGAAGCCCTCAATGGAACCACAGATTCCATGGGTTGGCAGTAAAGCCTCAGAGGAAACAAAAATCTTGGAGTTTTAAGAACGTTCCTTTTACCTTCCACCAGCAGAAGTCCTTGAAACAAATTCCTGCAACAGAAGCATCTCAGAACTCTGCGTGGGATTCCTTGGCCTAAAATATGTCCTGGACACATATTTCCTTGGCCTAAAATATGTCCTGGACACAAACGTGTCAGCCCTAAAAGGAGAAGCACGTGCCCTAGGCCTGTTGGGAGTCAGCCGCTCATTCTGAAGATAATCCTGACCAGCAATTTTGACTGCAAACTACTTTTTGCCCCATTTCCTGATTAGAACCCAGTGCCCATACAAGATGCACAAATAACCTAACATGCCACTCCAGTGAAAGAATGATTCTCATTCCTCCAGAGGAATGTCATTTCAAATGTAGAGGCTCTGGAACAAATGGACAGTGGACATGTGAAGCCTGCCCAGAGGACTTTGTGCATTTATTTCTTCGTTCAGTGGCTGGTAAATGCCCTATTACTGTTCCAAAGGCAGTTTCAGGACAAATGGATTCTCCTATTAAACTGCTCCACATAATTTATGTACAGGCTGTCACTTGCCTCCATGTGGCCCCAACATAGAGACAACAGCTGTGCAGCTCCCTGTGGTGGCACTCACCCTGCAATTAGGGACAAGATTTCTGAAGAGGCAGGAGTCCATCTTGCTTATTGGAGGTCATCACTTTTGACAGTGTGTGTGTGGTGGGAGGTGGGGTGGGGGGTGCTCTGAATTAACCAGGCACAAGAGGAATAAATTCAGGCTCTCTACGGCAAACCAGGCCATTTGGACATTGTAAGGTATGTGGTTGCACCATTTGCTACAGGAAAGACAGAAAGAGGAGTAACTGAGACAGAGAGAAAGTAAATTAACAAATGCTGAAGTATCTAGGCTTCTGGACAGGTAATTATCAAGCTACTTTAAGAAACCTAGTAATATATATTAAGTGCTGCTTAGCATAAGAACTACAGGAAAGGGGAAAAAACTAGATGAGGGTTCTAGATCCCTGCAGCACACAAGAAGTCCAAATTTGGTGGAAACTTAACTTGTTTCTGGAAAAACCAGAAAACAATTTGAAAAATTTAGGCAAAGAAAAACTATTTAGAGTCTTGAACTTTGTATTAGCAATTGTTTGATCTAATTAACTAGGTAAAACAGAAATTATCATGGATAATTTTATTCCCATGATTTTAGGTTTACACGGGTATGTTTACTGTTAAATCAACACTGAGAATTTGTATTTTTCTAGAAAGTGTTTGTCTATTGTCAAGATTGATTGTATCTCATTTAATTCTTCATCTATATTTATGAAATTTAAAATGTCATCACAGTATAATTTCTCCAGTTTATTTAGACATAATTGGCATATAACATTGTTTTTGTTTAAGGTGTACAATATATGATTTGTCTTGAATATATTACAAAATAATTACCACAGTAAGGTTAGTTAACATCACTTACATAGTTACAATTTTTTTTCTTCTGATGAGAACATTTAAGAACTACTCTCTTAACAACTTTCAAATATACAATTCAGTACTGTTAATTATAGTCACCATGCTGCACATTATATTCCCAGAACTTATTTACTTATAACTGGGAGTTCGCATCTTCTGACCACCTTCACCCACTTGCGCCCCCGCCCACCCCTTGCCTCTGTGACCACCAGTCTGTTCTCTGCTTCTTTGAGTGCAGTTTTGTTAGGTTCCACATATAAGTGTGCCATGCAGTATTTGTCTTTCTCTGTCTTATTTCACTCAGTATGTTGACCTCAAGGTCCATTCATGTTGTTGCAAATGGTGAGATTTCCTCCTTTTTCATGGTTGCATTAACATTCTGTTGGAATATGTATATGTATATTTCTTTTTTTATTATTTGTACTTTTTACATCCTGGGTATATGTGTGTGTACATACACATCTTCTTTATCCATGAATCTATCAATAGACATATAGATTGTTTCCATATATTGGGTATTGCAGATAATGCTGCAGTGAACATGGGGGTAATGATATCTCCTCAAGAGAGTGATTTTGTTTCTTTCAGATATATACCCAGAAGTGGAATTGCTGGGTCACCTGGTATTTCTTTTTTAAAGTTTTGAGGGGCCTCCATATTCTTTTCTGTAGCGGTTATAACAATTTACATTCCCACTTACAGTGCACAAGTTTCCCTTTTCTCCACATCCTCACCAGCACTTTTTCTCTTGTCTTTTTGATGATAGCCATCCTCTCAAGTGTGAGGTGATAACTCATTGTGGTTGTGATTTGCATTTCCTTAAATGATTAGTGATATTTAGCACCTCTTCATGTACCTGTTGGCCATTTGCATTTCTTCTTTGGAAAAATGTCTACTCAGTTCCTCTGCCCATTTTTAAATTGGGTTACCTGCTTTATTGCTATTGAGTTCTATGAGTTCTTTCTGTATTTTGAATATTAGCTCTTTAACAGATACATGACTTGCAAATATTTTCTCCCATTCTGTAGGTTGCCATTGGATTTTGTTGATGGTTTCTTTTACTGTGCAGAAGCTTTTTTAGTTAATGCACTCCCAATTTTTTACCTTTAAGATTTCTTTAACTTTATTTTTGGTGTCAAATTTTTGAAGTCCAAGAGCATTGCCAAGTCCAATTTCCAGGAGCTTACCCCTGTTGTTTTCTTCTAGGAGTCTTAAAATTTAAGATATTATATTCAATTCATTAATCCATTTTAAGTTAATTTTGGGGTATTGTGTAAGTCAGGGGTCCAGTGTATTCTTTTGCATGTAGCTGTCCAGTTTTCCCAACACCATTTTTTGAAGAGAATTGTCCTTTCTTATTGGCTCCTTTGTCATAAATTAGTTGACCATATGTGCAGGGGTTCATTTCAGGGCTCTCTATTCTGTTGCATTGACTCATATAGTAGTTTTATGCCAATACTACTATTTGGATTACCACAGCTTTGTAATATAGCCTGAAATCAGGGAGTGTGATCATTCCAGGTTTGTTCTTTTTCTAGAAACTTTGGTTATTCAGAGTCTTTGTGGTTCCATACAAATTTTAGGATTGTTTGCTCTATTTCTGTGAAAAAATTCATTGGAAATTTGGTAGGGATTGCTTTGAGTCTGTACATTGCTTTGGGTGGTATGAATTTTTTATCATATTAATTATTCTAATCAATGAGCACAGAATATCTTTCCACTTATTTGTATCTTCTTCAGTTTCTTTCATCAATGTCTTACAGTTTTCAATGTGTACACATCTTTCACCTCCTTGTTTAAATCATTCCTGTGTATTTTAATATTTTTCAAGCAATTATAAATGGAGTTATTTTCTTAATTTCTGCTTTTGATAATTTATTGTTAGCATACAGAAACAAAACTGGTTTTTGTATATTGATTTTAATTACTGCATTCATTTGTTAGTTGTAACAATGTTTTGGTGACGTTTTCAATGTTTCCTACATATGATATCATGCCATCTGAAAACGGAGTTTGACTCCTTCCTTTGGTTGCCATTTATTTCTTCTTCTTGCCCATCGGTGTTGGCTAGGACCTCTAGTCAATGTCAAGCAAAGGTGGAGTGGCCATCCTTGTCCTGCTCCTGAGAAGGAGGGAAAGCTTTCAGCTTTTCACCATTAGATGATGTTGGCTGGGAGCTTGTTATATATGGCCTTTATTATGTTGAGCTGTGTTCCCTCTCTACACAGTTTTTTGAGAGTTTTTGTCATGAATGTATGATGTATTGTGTCAAGTGCTTTTTGTGCACTTATAGAGATGGCTGTGTGATCTTTCTCTTTTGTCTTGTTAATGTGGTGTATCCATCAATTAGATTTGCAGCTGTTGAACCATCTCTGCATCCCTGGAATAAATCTTACTTGATTATGGTGCATGATCTTTTTAATGTACAGTTGAATTCAGTTGCCCAATATTTTGTTGAGATTTCTTGCGTCTATGTTCATCAGGGATATAGGCCTATAATTTTTTTTCTGGTGTTATCCATGTCTAGTTTTGAATCAGGTTAATGCTGGTCTCATAAACAGAGTTTGGAAATGTCCTCCCTCTTCTATTTTTCAGAAGTGCTTGAGAATGTTGGTATTAATCCTTCTTTAAATGTTTGATAGAATTCAATGTGAAGGTATCCGGTTCTGAAATTTTTTTGTTGGCAGCTTTTTGAGTACAGATTCAATCTCCTTAGTAATAATAAGTCTGTTCAGATTTTCTATTACTTCACGTTTCAGTCTTGGTAGGTCAGATGTTTCTAGGAAATCATCCATTTATTTTAGGTTCTCTGACCTGGGGACATGAAATTGTTCATAGTAGTATTTATGGTACTTTCTGCTTCTGTGGTATCAGTTGTAAGGTCACCTCTTTCATTTCAATTTTATTTAATTGAATCCTTTCTCTTTTCTAAGTCTAGCTAAAGTTTTGCCTACTTTGTTTATCTTTTCAAAAAAACTGCTCTTGTTTACACTGATCTTTGATATTGTCTTTTTAATGTCTAGATCATTTATTTGCTCTCTAGTCTGTTGTTTCCTTTCTTCTACTAATTTTGGGTTCCATTCTTTCCTTCTTTTTCTAGTTCCTTGAGGTATAAAGTTAAGTTGTTTATCTGAGCCTTTTCTTTTTTCTTAATGTAATTATTTATTGCTATAAACTTCCCTCACAGAATTGCTTTTGCTGCAGCCCTTAAGCTTTGGTTTTTGGTATTTCTGTTTTTATTTTTGTGAAGATAATTTTTATTCTTCTTTTGACTTCTTTGGCAAATTGGTTGTTCAGTAACATGTTGTATAATTTTCACATTTTTGCAAATTTTCAGTTTTCTTCTTGTCATTGACTTTCAGTTTTATACAGTTGTGGTAAAAAGAAAGATGCTTGATATGATTTCAATCTTCCTAAACTTATTAAGACTTGTTTTTTGCCTAGCATATGATCTTGGAGAATGTTCCTGTCTACTTGAGAAGAATGTGTGTTTCACTGTTGTTGGATGGAAGGTTCTGTAAGTGTCTGTTAAGTCCATGTCATCTGACATATAGTCTAAGCCCAATGTTTCCTTACTGATTTTGTCTGGATTATCTATGCATTGATGAAAGGAGGTATTGAAATCCCCTACTGCTTTTGTATTGCTGGCTATTTCTCCCTTTAGGTCTGTTAATATTTGCTTTATATGTTTAGGTGCTCTTACACTGAGTGCATATATATTTACAAATGTTATATCCTCTTGCTGGATTGATCCCTTTATCATTATGCAATAATCTTTTTCTTTTATCATAGTCTCTGACTTAACATATTTTCTGTTTGATGTAAACATAACTACCAACTCCTCTTACTTTTGGTTTCCATTTGCATGGAGCATCTTCTTCCATCCCTGTGATTTTCAGTCTGTGTTTATGTCACTAAAACTGAAATGAATCTCTTACAGGCAGCATCTGGTTGGTTTTGTTTTTAATCCATTCAGCCACTCTATGTATTTTGATTGGAAAATTTAGCCCATTTATATTTAAAGTAATTACTGATAAGTATGGAATTATTATTGCCAACTTGTTGATTGTTTTTAACTGCTTTATAATTCTTTTTCTCATTTCTTCTTTTTGTCTCTTTCCTTATGATTCGATAATTTTCTGGAGTGGTATGTTTAGATGCCTTTCTCTTTCTATTTTGTGTATTTGTTTTGTGATTACCATGAGGCTTATAGAAAATATCTTATATTTATAACTCTACTTTAATCTGAACACAACTTAAGTTTGATCACAT